>CADDIJ020000182.1:0-12875 GCA_902809745.2 Tetradesmus lagerheimii
GCCAAGTGATCAAGCCCTTCTCGCCCGGCCCAACACCAGACGTCACACCCCAAGGCTCAGCTGATCTCTCAGGTGTCTTTGGGGACAGTGATGATGACAGTGATGATGAGCAGGTAGGGTCAAGGGCTTGACCTGAGCTTGGCAGCTAAGCTGCTGATTGGCTACAACGTTGAGGCTGAGCTGAGCAGTCAGTGTGTTAAATCATGTAGTTGTGCCAGCTTTTGGTTTGCTTTAATCAACAGATTGCATTAGGATTATCATCTAGCTCCACTGGCCACACTGCTCACCGGGGTTGGCTTGCAGGCAGCTGAGATGGAGACGGAGCAGCTGGCCACCAGCAAGCGGGTTGTGTACGGCGTTGTGCTTCCGGTGAGCAAGCAGTCAAGTGGTCGTTTGGCGCCAGTTGCTCCATATGCTTTTGTTTGTCACCGGCAGAAACAACTGTGTTGGGCCACATGTGTAGTAACATCTAGCTCATTTCATGTCTGATAAACTTTCCTGACAAGCGCTTTTGTGCTGGCTGCAGGCAGAGCCGCCAGCTGAGACAGGGACAGGGCAGCAGCTGGTTGGCAACAGCGCTGAACAAGAGGTGTGTGCATATAGTGCATGTAGTCAAGCTGCTGGTTGTGATAGAATCAGTTGCCTTTATGCTGTCAGCAGCACCTTAAAGCTGTCATCAACTGACAACCTGTGTGTTACTTTCCTGATTGACATGCACTTGTGTTGGCTTGCAGGCTGTGCTGCCACAACAGATTGAGCAGCAGCTAGTTGGCGACCATGCTGAGGTTCAGGTGAGCATTGGCAGTGGTTAGTTGTGCCAGTCGTGTGAGTGTTTGTGTCATCTTCAGTTGTCCTGTGCTGACAATGAGGGTTGGGGGCGGGGATGGGGAGGGGGGTGACTGGTATAGCAGTCAGCTGCGGTGTTGCCTGTTTGTTACCGTGATGACAACTACTTGCATGATGTTGTTGCAGGTGGAGCTGCCAGGTGTGACTGAGATGCAGCTGGTGGACGACAACGCTGAGCATCAGGTGGTATTTGGGGTATGTACAACACCACATCATGGCTTGTGACAGCCCCTTTGCCTGTCAGCAGATGATTGGTGGTGCAGGGCCACACCCTTGGTTGATCATTCTGCTCCACTCATGCCTGACACTTTCATGATTGACATGCACTTGTGTTGCCTTGCAGGCTGTGCTGCCACAACAGATTGAGGTTGGCGACCACGCTGAGGTTGAGGTCAGCATTGGTATCGGTTAGTTGTGCCAGTTGTGTGGATGTTTGTGTCAGGTTCAGTTGTCCTGTCAACAGCAGACAGTGTGTGTGGGGGGAGGATGTTTGGTGTAGCAATCAGCTGTGTTGTTGCCTGTTTATTGCATTGATGACAACACGCACCATTTTTGCATGCTAATATTGCAGATGGCGCTGCCAGATGAGACTGAGCTGGAGCTGGTGGACGACAGCGCCAAGTTTCCCCCCAAGGTGAGGAGTTTTACTGTCACATAGGATGGTTAGGATAGGCGTGTATGACACCTTCACTGTACGCAAGGTACTTTGCCCAGCCCTATTGGTGGCTATCATGTAGTGGCATGTGCCAGCTTCAGCTTGTCTGCCTTCTCAACAAATAAGCGGTGCGTGGACTCGGATCACTGTCCTGTTTCACTCATTACTGACACACACGTTGCTGGCAATCACCTGATCATGCATGCTGTTGGCTGCAAGTCAATCACGCATTCATGCACCCAACAATTGAGCACTGCTGCTTTTCTGCCACATTCACCTTTTTACTCTGCAGGCATTTATGTCCCCCTTCACCTTACAAGCGGCCAGTGGACCTGACTCAGGTTTCACTAGCTCCAGTGCTGCTGCCATGCAGTCTCTGAAGGCATCCATGAGGGGGGGCGGGCAGCAGCTTCAGGCCCTGACAGGACTGCGCAGGGGCATGTGGCAAAAACAGCTGGTAAGTGGCTATGTTGCTGATCGTCAGCATGGCATATGCAGGTTCAATCAGGGGCTGGGTTCTGTTGCAGAAGCCCTCACCAAGCCTGTTGGCAGCAGTACATGTGCTAGGCACGTGGTGTCAGATGGTGAAGAAGTGAGGCGTTGACTACGTGAATGCCACACCAACATACTTTTCAGTGCCACTGGCGCCTTGAGGCCCTCTGTGCAATGGAAGGGAATGGATGTGCGTAACCAGGCTGCCGTGGCATACTTGCATGTTAGGCGGTGTTTTGAGCCTCACACTGTTGTAGGGACCGTACACCGTGCACCTAACTCACACTCAAAGATAGGCTACACTCTCTTTGCTAGTGTCACCTTACGGTGACCCATGTTTGCTGCTGTGCAGGATGAGGCTCGCATCTGCCCGGAGCTTGCTGATGACTTTGCGCTAGCTGCCAGCTGGTGCGATGGTGTGACAACTTCAGGTGCACTTGATGCTGGGGCCGATGATGTGTGGAGCCTGTCAGATGCTGTGCGTGAGGCCTTTGGTGTGGCAGCGAGTGACACGCAGAGTCTGTCAGATGCAATGTGCAGGGTTAGCAAGAACCTGTCAGGCACTGTTGGCTGCCAGGAGGGCCGTCCTCGGAAGTTCCGGCGGCAGCTCCCTGCATCCCCCCTCACTGGCAATGTGTGCAGCAGCCAAGCCAGCGTGAACCCCAAAATTTAAAAATTTATGAAAACTGATTTTTTTTAACAGGACGAAAGCTTTTACGATTTTTTCCTTCTTTAACAACTTTTTTTTTGTTGATTTTGCTTTGCAAAAAAAGAAGCTTCTTCTGTGATGACAGTAGCAGCAGCAGCAGCAGCCACCGCTTGATTGTAGAGCAAGAGTGTGCTGAAGTTTCAGCAAAGCTGGATGTCACAATTGAGGTTCTGTCCTCAACCGAGGCCTTGGGCCAGGCTGGAGTGGTCGTGTGTATTATGCCCAAAGCTGTGGGCATGCCAGCTTGGCAGCAGCTGCGGGTGCTGGTACCAGCTGCTTATCCTGCTAAGCCCTTTCAGCTCTTATATACACCGCCGCAGCAGGATGTGCGGCTAGCTGGTGATGCATTTGCAGAACTGCAAGCACTAGTGGAAGAGGCCCCAGTGACCTCTTTGCTAGGCTTGGCACAGCATTGGCTGCAGGCAGTGCATGCAGCATTCCAAGCACTGCAGCTTGAGCAGCAGCATTTTGAGCTGGCGGAGCTTCGTGACTGGCCAGGCGCATGATGGCTTTCATGTGGCTTGTGGACGGCGTATGTATGGTTGTGTGTAAGTAGTGTTTTGCACTCTCTTCACTGCGTGCCATGCAGTAATTAATTCAACTGTCAGAAGGACTGGCCCTTCTGGTTTGAAACTTTTGGTTTGCAAGATTATATCTGGATTGCTCACACCTTCGCTGCAGCTACAGCAGTACTTTAGGTCTATTGGGGTGGAATATGTCACACCATGCAGCATCTAGAGTGCACTGCACTGCAGCACAGCGTATACGTTGTAGCATACATCATATCTGCATTGCAAGCAGCAGGTTATACAATACAATGCATCATGTATTTGAAGAGCGGGTTTTGTTGCAAGCAGCAGGTTGCATTGCAAGCAGCAGGTTGCAATTACAATTGTCGTCTCTATGGCAGCATTCACATAATAATTCTTGAGTGGTCTGGCTGTGAGGGGAGTGTCACTTCTACACGCAGTGGAGGAAGTGCATGCTTGTGTGGGATAGCTTGAGTTTGCATTACTGCATGTTAGTTATCATGTCATAACGCTGGTCATTGACATGGGCTAGGGGCCTCTAGCTATAATAGATATGCTACACACTTGATAATGTGCTGGGAGGGGGGAGGCACCAAGGACACCACCACTGCCGTGGTTTGTTCGTCACTCATTTATTGTCACCATTTTGCAAGGTGTTCCTTCTGAACGCCAATCTTCAATTCATCAGCAAAGCATTGCTGTCTTTGTCTTGACAAAACTGTCACTGTAGGACTTTCTTACGCTTTGAATTGAGTACCGGCACTGCATGGGTCAGTTGCTCACATCATAACAAAGTTGCTGTTGACAGGAGGCATGGGTCCCTGGCAGTAGCACACGCATTGTACAATATATACAAAATTCACGGCGGAATTACAGGCAGTCGCAAAGCAGCATGTGGCAGCACTGCTGAGCATGGCGCGATAGCAGCATTTTGGGTTACATTTGCCTCCCATGCATGTACATATGTACATAGCAGTGTGGCACTGAGTGTAATAGGCTGCTAATTGTCTCTTGAGCTTCATCCATTTGATTTGGGCTGGCTAAAACAAATCCTGCCAGCCCTGGGTTTTTTATGGCCCTTTGCACGATTCCACGTTCATGCTCTGCATATTGGGAAGCGACTGCTCAGCAGTGCAGCGGCTCTCCATAGAGGATGAGCAATGTTGTCCATGTACAGTGCTTGCAAACAACCTTTACTGATTTGTGAAGTATTCTCTTGGTTTTGTTTGTCATTTGCATCTGCCATACAATGGCACATGCTGGCATGCATGCTAACTCTTTCTTGTTGTTACTGCCCTACATGCCTCTGAGATGGGGATTTGCTTGTATGCATAAAACAAGAACATGCCTTGTGATTTTATGCAGCCCAGCAGGTCTGCCGTGGTACACAACTTCTTAGGTGCTTTGGCAGTTTCATCCCTAGGTACATTGCAAGCAGTTGATATTGATATGATTACACATTGTGCATGCGCAATAATTGCAAACTGCGCAGTCCTACATTCAAGGTTGATCACTCAGTCAGATGTTGTGAGTTTTCGTACTGTGCCCTGCTATGAAACTGCACTGAGTTTCATGCAGTTCTGCAGTTGTAGAGTAATGGTTGTCTTATACATCTAGCAGCCCGGCTGCTACCAGTGCACGTTGCAAAACGGTGGGCGGCCCCGGGCCCTGCAGGCAATCACACCGGTGGTGGCACGGTTGCCTAGGCCCTTGCCAGATCGGATCTGGCATCAGGCTGGCATGATTGTCTATTTATGCATCCTTGTTTGCTGCTAAAAGCGATCAAGTGAACAACACTGCCGGCTGAGTTCCACCCGAACAGTGCTGTCAGACACATGCATTAGCCAAAAAGGCATTGTATTGGAAGCAATTGAAGAATGATAGTCCGCCTCCTGAACTGTCACGAATACCTCGTGGGCATGCTACTATTGTCGCCTATCTAGAGTGCCTTGCTCGGCAGCAGCGCGGATGCACGGCACGGAGACGGCGGCCCACTGGACGAAAGTACAAGGACCTGTACTGGAAGACCCAAGCAAGTTACATGGGAGATTGGAAGAATTGCCAAGACAGTAGGCCTCATAAACAGGCAGTGAATTAAATGGCTGAGCTAGCAGTGCTGCAGCTGCTGCTTGTCACAAATCATATGGCATTAGTGCTGGGTGCTGCAGGGATATAGCCAGTAGCAAACTCCTGCTATTATTAACACTGTTCAAATTGCACTCAGGATACAGCATGCATAGAACTTGACTTTACATTCGCAAAGGTGTGCAACGCTCTAGCAACAATACTTTGCTGAACGCAAGCACAACGATCGTGCTGCATAATAAGCAAAAAACTTTGTTGCAATAGCTTTGCAAGACTTTGCGGCCTCTGATCGGCTTCCCTGTGGCTTTGGACACTTCAGGGTCTATCCGAACCCTGTTATGCACAAATGCTGAAATGCTCCCGGTTGTCGTTGAGCATGACTGGAAATCTTTTCAGTTATCTTTTCGGGCATGTAGGCGCAGTACAACAGCGTTGGCGTGCTGTGGGGAAGAAACTAGGTTGTCAAACCACTTTCAAAGTGAATTCACTAGAAAAGTCACGCCACTTTCACCGTATCATATTTAAGGCAACCTAGGTCTGGGCCAGTAGGGCACTGTGTACTTGGCAGTACGGCTCAGTGACTAGCAGCCGCTGCTAGTAGTACTAGCACTGGTAACGACAACATGCAGACAAAGAGACAGAAAATACCACTGTGTTCACATTTCACTTGCCGTAAGGATGCAGTGCTTGTTTGGAAGCACCTAGAGCCCTTAGCCCAATGGTGGTCGGTGCATCAAGTGCAGTAGTATACAAAAGAGTCTTGAGGCAACACTGTATAAGGCACATATCCCTAACATCATGTTAGTAACAGGTGGCAGCTGGCAGGTCACGAGACCCTACATGGCTATTGCAACCGCATCCGAGTCGACGCCTACATTGTGTATGTGTGTGGGGTGGGTTTTTTTTAAATTTGAAAGGACGGACAAGTACATGTTGGTCAACGTCTCAAGGGTGCCAGCCTAGTAACGGTTGTTATATTTACATGTGGTGAAGTGGAAAAGGGTTGAAGTCAGCAGCATGCAACATACCAGAACACTGTATTACCCATATTAGATGGAAAGACATCGCCAGTGCAGGCTGGTAACGGCTGGGAGCATGCTGCTACATTGGCTGTATATGTTCATGTCTTGTTGTGAAGTGTGAAGTCAGTACCCGTCCCCACTCACACGGGACCCGGTATTGAATATTTGCTCTCAGGGACCAGGGATAGTCACCCCTGCTCTAGTCCACACAACCATAGTGGTCAGTTAGATGGCTTAAGTGGAGCAACTTTGGTCTTCACTAAAGACCTGAACCTTCAGGTCCCTTGGGTCCGCAATGCCGCATTGGAAGGGGATGGCATCCCCTTTGACCTTTGCAGTCATTCCACACCGGCCGCATCTTGGTTGAAGGGGGCATCGTTGCATGGTGGTTCAACGGGCCTCTTCTCTCCTCTCAGGGAGCAGGCAAAGCCTGGCACTGCTGACTTGTCGCTACGCCGCCGCGGCCCTGCCAGTCACCGTCGCTCACCCCCGGACATTGTCCGGGGGGCAGCGGCAAGACCTCTTGCCACACATTTCAGGGATGCCTTGACGCCTGTGCACATGGTGCAATAATAGGCAGCAAAGACATTGAGGTATGTGTCTGGGCTGGTACTACCAGTGGGCCACGTGCAGATCACGCGGAAATGCTGGGCAAGCGGATGGGTGTAAGGCACTTAAGGAGTGGACTAGTAAGAGGTTATTGACAACACAACCACCCATGATACTGACATACACGCAAAGCCAGACAACAGATTGTGGCTTGTTGGTTTGCAAAGACGGTGACACATTCTGGTCCAGGAACATTTGCATCTGGCACATGGGTGATATTACCCAGTTTATGGGCCAGCGGTTGCTGAGCATGTGGCATGACATCGGCCCAGCAACGGTGACCAGTTGTAGTACAACTCACTGAAGCCTA
Organism: Tetradesmus lagerheimii; assembly: GCA_902809745.2. Classification (NCBI taxonomy): domain Eukaryota; kingdom Viridiplantae; phylum Chlorophyta; class Chlorophyceae; order Sphaeropleales; family Scenedesmaceae; genus Tetradesmus; species Tetradesmus lagerheimii. The sequence goes on from CADDIJ020000182.1 coordinate 7,259, forward strand.
GCGTGCATGGTGGCGGAGGTGCGCAAGGCGGGCACGCTTATTTCAACAATATAATATCAGTTACCAGCCAGCATGGCCGCCACGCAGTGGGCCACTGCGACCCCTTATGACCAAAGCCAGCTCACGCGCACGCTAACTCCCGACCCGCAAACCACGCAGAAGAGAAGCATCCGCATCACCAATGAAGACTGCCTGGAAGCCATCGAAGCCTCGCCGGACCTGTCAGCTCACACCATAGCAAAGTATATTGCATGTTTGAATCGCATTGTGCACGGTGGCCCAGGACGGCGGGGCGGTGCTCCTACGCCAGCCATCCTCCCCAACACATCTCTATTGTATTGCATAACCCATCCTGAGACTACCAGCCAGCTGCTCCAGCAGGCGCTTGCTGTGCGAGGGTGCCTCACGCCAACCAGTCTACACAACTACATCACTGCACTGATGTCAGTTATGGCCCACCACGCAGAACTGCAGAAATTGACGGAGATCCGTGGTAGGTGGAAAGCAGCAGCAGAGAAGCTCACAGTAACACCTTTGGAACAAAAGGCAAAGGCCAACCAGCCAAGTGAGCGCCAGCGCCAGGGATTCGTAACATATGCCGAGCTGGCAGCAAAGTTCTTGGAGCTTTGCAAGACTGAACTTGGCTCGCGGGACTGCCTTTTATTAGGGCTAATTGGATCAGCAGGACAGAATGTGATGCCGCAGCGGCGCGACTTTGGGGCAGTGCGCTTGTTCAATGGATCCCCGCCGGCTGCAGAGCAAGACAAGGGCAACTACTTGGTGGCGGTGAAGGATTCAGCTAATGTGTTCACTGGTCACATCATGCTGAATGAGTATAAGACATCTCGCAAATATGGTCCTCAGCGCATTGAGTTGCATGCACTATTCATTCAAGCACTGTTGGCCAGTCTTGAGAAGGACCCGCAGGATTATTTGTTCACTATGCAGCCGAACAAGAATGTGCCACGCAACACACCCTATACTGATGACGGCTTTGGCCAGATGGCCAGCAAGACATTCAAGCGACTTTTCGGAAAGCCTTTGACACTCAGTGGTGTGCGGCACAGTTTCATTACACACCTCCATAGCACCAAGTACTGGGCGCAGCTGAGTGATGCTCAACGTGAGGCTATGGCACAAAAAATGGGACACTCATATGCCACAGCTTGCAGGTACAGGTACATCGGGTGCCCACAGTGACATTCATGTTTACAGCCCCCTGCTGATGACCCAACAAGTCTGAAACTTGCTTGTTACCGTGGCGGTTGGGTCACGGTAACACACGGTAACAACGGTAACAAACCCTCCATTTACTTCAGGGTTTTGGTCTTACATTTTGTTACCGTAGTGTCTGTTACCGTACTGCTGACAACATGTTTCTTACAAGACATGTCACATTTCACTGGCATGAGGGTCATGTCTGAGACAGGTGACATACAATGGTCAACAGTGACACAGTAACATTCATGTTTACAGCCCCCTGCTGATGACCCAACAAGTCTGAAACTTGCTTGTTACCGTGGCGGTTGGGTCACGGTAACACACGGTAACAACGGTAACAAACCCTCCATTTACTTCAGGGTTTTGGTCTTACATTTTGTTACCGTAGTGTCTGTTACCGTACTGCTGACAACATGTTTCTTACAAGACATGTCACATTTCACTGGCATGAGGGTCATGTCTGAGACAGGTGACATACAATGGTCAACAGTGACACAGTAACATTCATGTTTACAGCCCCCTGCTGATGACCCAACAAGTCTGAAACTTGCTTGTTACCGTGGCAGTTGGGTCACGGTAACACACGGTAACAACGGTAACAAACCCTCCATTTACTTCAGGGTTTTGGTCTTACATTTTGTTACCGTAGTGTCTGTTACCGTACTGCTGACAACATGTTTCTTACAAGACATGTCACATTTCACTGGCATAAGGGTCATGTCTGAGACAGGTGACATACAATGGTCAACAGTGACACAGTAACATTCATGTTTACAGCCCCCTGCTGATGACCCAACAAGTCTGAAACTTGCTTGTTACCGTGGCGGGGTCACGGTAACACACGGTAACAACGGTAACAAACCCTCCATTTACTTCAGGGTTTTGGTCTTACATTTTGTTACCGTAGTGTCTGTTACCGTACTGCTGACAACATGTTTCTTACAAGACATGTCACATTTCACTGGCATGAGGGTCATGTCTGAGACAGGTGACATACAATGGTCAACAGTGACACAGTAACATTCATGTTTACAGCCCCCTGCTGATGACCCAACAAGTCTGAAAGTTGCTTGTTACCGTGGCGGGTCACGGTAACACACGGTAACAACGGTAACAAACCCTCCATTTACTTCAGGGTTTTGGTCTTACATTTTGTTACCGTAGTGTCTGTTACCGTACTGCTGACAACATGTTTCTTACAAGACATGTCACATTTCACTGGCATGAGGGTCATGTCTGAGACAGGTGACACACAATGGTCAACAGTGACACAGTAACATTCATGTTTACAGCCCCCTGCTGATGACCCAACAAGTCTGAAAGTTGCTTGTTACCGTGGCGGTTGGGTCACGGTAACACACGGTAACAACGGTAACAAACCCTCCATTTACTTCAGGGTTTTGGTCTTACATTTTGTTACCGTAGTGTCTGTTACCGTACTGCTGACAACATGTTTCTTACAAGACATGTCACATTTCACTGGCATAAGGGTCATGTCTGAGACAGGTGACATACAATGGTCAACAGTGACACAGTAACATTCATGTTTACAGCCCCCTGCTGATGACCAACAAGTCTGAAAGTTGCTTGTTACCGTGGCGGTTGGGTCACGGTAACACACAGTAACAACGGTAACAAAGCCTCCATTTACCTGACAATTCGCTATTAATGATTGTTGCTATCGCTTCAAGGCAGCATCACGCACTGTGTTTACCGTTCCTCGCCTGTATGTGTTGCTGGATATCCTAAGCGGTTCATCCGTGACCCCCCACACAAAACATTGCATAGCAGCATCCCAAAATTGTTACCGTGGTTCCACCAACGACAGGGCCAGGGCCCCACTGATTGCTGCATTCCAACATGCCCAGCAACAAGATGGGCGTCTGTGTCACTGGGCCACCTGGCAGTCATGGTGCTAGTTGCTAGACTAAGTCCTCTACCTGCCTCATGTGCTGTTCTCTCCAGCTGGTCGGGCTCACTGTCTTCACGGTTGCAGAGCACATCACTGCCTCCGGTGGGGGGATATGTGGAGTTGGGAGCTGTCCTGGGCTGGGTAGCTTCATTTTGGCGTTGCGGTGCCATCAGTGTGCTGTGTAGAGGGGCAGGAGGTGATGGTGGGGTGTGTGGGGGTGGTGGGTGGCAGCGGTGGAGTGTTTCAGCAATTGTTGTGTGATGGGAGTGTGCTGTAGGGTGGTTGGGTGGCGGCATTATAGTGCAGTCTGCTGTTAGCCTGGTTGTCTTGGCAGTTGTCGAGAGGGCTTTTTCTGCAGCAGTGCAACATTGGGACTGCCATGGCAAAACTGCTGTGACATGCTGTTCATGTTGTGGGGCTGCGATATCTTGGCAGGGGCTTATTTGACCAGACCGGGTCGGTCCTACAGCCGTTAGAACAAGTGTGCTTAAGCTTTGATGTTGGCAGCCAAAACTGCGGCATTTGCCTATTTGATGGCTCACCATCTGCTCAAAAAATCATGTTTGTGACCAACAGGCCACTGCTGGATGAGCACCAATACGTTATTCATGATGTTGCACCAGTCAAACAACATTTAGATGGAATAACTCTTCTCACAAACACCCTGCTCAAAGGCCGGCCATATTTTTGTGCTGATCGAACAGCAGTTCACTCTTTATCAAAATGACCCTGAAGCAAAGCGGCAAGGGTTGGTGTTCCCCTTGCAGCTTGAATCTTGCATTGCAATGTATTATGTGCAAAGAGGTATCGAGGTCAAAACAATACATGCCACTCAGAGATATCCATTCCTTGGTTTGCACGGTTGGAGACAAGACAGTAGGTGTCAGAGAAAGCAAAGTGTTGTGAATTCAGTCGCACAGCTGTTGAGCACTGACACACCAGGCAATCAGTTTGCTTCCAGGGACCATGACCTCTCAGAATGGGAGAAAAAGCCACCATCACAGTGCAGTGACATGGCCGATGCCATAGCACAGGCCCTTTGTTATGTGTACAGAAACATCCAAGCTGTCTATGAATGCAAGCCCTATTCCCCTCCCCCAACACTGACACAAACACCAACACCCTCTACCTCACAGCAAACGCCTGTGGGCCAGCCAAAAAGACAGGTGCACAGACCCAAGCCAACACGCGCTGAATTACGAGGTAAGCTGGAGTTCACACTTTCACGGTTGGGCATTGATTTCTATGAATTGCTGAAGGATGAGCCCACAACGAAGCTAAGCTTTACAAAGTTTTCAAACACCATCCTAATAACAAGTACTTGCTTGCTTTCCTGGAAATGTTTGATGAGTATAACTCACAAGGCAAGGATATACCCGACTAAGACATGCTAAGTGCCCGTATGACACCGCTGCTCACCTAGAGCTGATGTGATGTTGGCTTGAGATAGGCCAGGGAACAGTGCGGCATAACCGGCAGCCGCACTACACTTGCCAGTGAATCTGCGGCCCCAGGTGTGTGATCCAGGGCTGTGTAGCAGCAAGTTCACTCCAGGGGTGATGCTGACAGTGAAGGAAGACTTGGACCAGTTGCCAGTGAGCGGTGTTGATGGCGCCAGGTAATCAGCAGCCATGCGCACCGACACAGACTGCTTAGAACCTGGCCACAGCAGCAGGCCATCGTTGGACATCAGCTGCAGCACACTGCAGTGGGTAAAGGGCTTCAAAGCAATTACAGCCTTGCCAGCCTGCAGCAGCTTAGCCTTGCTGCTCCAGCTGGTTGGGAACAGGACCAGCATCCCTGCACCACGGCGCAGCAGTTGACTGGTTGGGCCCTGTGCCAGCTGAGTAGCGAGCTGTGCACCAGGCACTGCCTGCTGCAGAAATGGGGATGGCTAGGCGCTGCTGAGGTGAAGGCAGCAGCTGCTGAGGTTGGTGGTGTTGTGCTCTGTTTACCTCCCGCTACAATAGGTAGGGTGGGCACTGTGGCTGCTCCGACTGGCTGAAGACCAGAAGATCCGCCACGGCAGCAGCTGGTGGCGCAGCAGCAGCAGCAGGTGGCTTAGTGTCCCCTAGCAAGGCCCGTGCAAACGCAGTCGCAGCGACAGACGAATACCCCGTCACACTGGCGCTGCCAGCCGGCCTGGGTGACCAGCGCCTGGTTGGCCTGGCGTGCCATAGCCACGAGCAGCTGACCAAGATGCGGCCCACACTGCTCACCAAGGATACAGGCGATGGCGGCGTGCGGTCTCTGTGGGCCGTGTGCGGCGGTTTCTGCCTGGCACCATACGGCAGCGTGCTGTGGCTGCAGCCTCACAACAAGTCGCTGCTAGCAGGCGCGCCTAGGCTGCTGCGCGGCAACACCAAGGAGGCCGCAGCCGCGCGCATCGCGGCGATGAAGCAGATCACGCTGGCAGCTGACGCCATCAGGCAGGGCAACATGCCTCCAGCAGCCCCTGTCAGGACCGGCCCTGCTAGCGACCGG
>CADDIJ020000183.1:0-13095 GCA_902809745.2 Tetradesmus lagerheimii
ACAATCAAACATCAGATGTGACAAAGACTCAACACCCTGACCACAAGCAGGACATGCTGTGTTAGAATCAGCTCTGCTGCCGCCATAACGACTGGTACGCTCATGCACGCAAAGACAGCCATTCGAACACGCATCAGCAACTCAATACCACGCGTTGGCGCACCAGAACACAAAAAGGGCCTAGCCCTTTTAAAACGCATGGCATCAGCATGTGTAGGGTGCACATGCGTGATGTAACGGCTCAAAGTAGAGTGCTGCAGTGATTCAGTGAAACAATTGTGTCTGCATGCAGCTTCGTGACCTGACGGTTGATGTGATTCTTGCACGCATTAGCTCGATCAGCCGCCGCCTCAACATCCACACCATACTTGCAAAGCAAACTCTGCACATACTTATGCCAAGGTGTCACCGCAACAGCACCACAAGGGCGCTTCCACTCAGCTGAGAAAACCTGACGTGGCAAACGCGAATTCTGCATACGCTGGACCCTAAAGTAATACTCCATCGCCCTCTGATGAAGCCACATGTGCAATGGCTTCACCCCCCATTCAGCCAGAACAAGTGAAGTGCAAGGGCGCTCCTTGCCACAACGCATTGAGCACTTGATGATGTCAGTCTGCACTTTGTCAATCTGTTGCAGTTGCCTTGCAGTTGACGGAAACCAGACCTCACTGCCATATTCAACAATCGGGCGAACGCATGTAAGCAGGATGATACGCTTTACTTCCACGCTGATGAGCCGGCTCTTCCAAACTGGCATGAGCCCACCCTTCACACGATGCACTTTTGCCAACATCTTCTCAAAGTGCGTATTCCAGTTGCAGGCATTGTTGAACCACAGGCCAAGGTAGCGGTACTCTGATACAACAGGCACAGGCACACCGTTCCAAACGATGCCAGAATCAGCCAACTGGCTGGGCTGTCTAGCTGGTGAGACATGCATGACAGCAGACTTCAAGCTATTCAGCTTGAACCGCCACTTACAGCTGTATTCATAAACTGTTGCAGCCACAGCCTGAACCTCAGCCAGAGATCCGCACACAGCAACAAAGTCATCAGCCTGCATGGCTGCCACAACCTGACCAGCAGGTTCGTCACAAGGGCCCAAAAGGGTGATGCCAGGGTGCTTTGCATGCACCTCATGCAGCAGATCATCAATGAAGTACAGGTACAGTGTGGGGGAAATAACATCGCCCTCATGCAAACCAAGGTCGCATGTGAAGCTCTCAGTGACATGACCTTCGTGAGACACCACACGGCGTGCACCCTGATACAAGTTGTAGAGTACACGGAACATCTTTCCACGCACACCCTTGTCCCACAGCTTTTTAAAGAGCCCATCAAGCCACACTGTTGGGAAAGCCTTATAGGTGTCAACAAACAGCACATAAGAATCCTTCCCCTCAGCTTTCCTCCCACCCAACATCTCACTGAGCACACTCTGGTGGTCAGCACAGCTGCGCTTGGGACGAAAGCCGTTCTGGCTCTCGTGCAGCAGCGGCGTTCCTGCTGCTGTAGCAGCAGTTACACGCTGCTGCTGCTGCTGCTGACGTGCCTGCTGCTGCTGCTGACGTGCCTGCTGCTGCTGCTGTTGCGCCTGCTGCTGCTGACGTGCCTGCTGCTGCTGCTGACGTGCCTGCTGCTGCTGCTGTTGCGCCTGCTGCTGCTGACGTGCCTGCTGCTGCTGCTGACGTGCCTGCTGCTGCTGCTGTTGCGCCTGCTGTTGCTGCTGCTGCTGTTGCGCCTGCTGTTGCTGCTGCTGCTGCCGTTGCTGTGTCGTGCCCTCCGCCACTGACTTGCCTTCTGCAAAGTTGATGAGGAGCTGGTTGAGAACGCTGGTGTAAAATTTGTCAAGCACGCTAAGCAGGGTGATACCACGGTAGTTGGTGGGGTCTGTCAGGTCACCCTTCTTGGGCATGTTCACAACTGTACCTGGCACCTGGTGCACCTGCTCAAGCTGCCACATCAGATTGCAGTACTGCGGTAACATATCTGCGGCCGTGCTGCCTCCATACTTGAGTAGCTCATTGACAATGCCCTCCTCAGCCGGGTTGCCGGCCTTGCCAGTGCGCAGCCTCTGCAGGCAGTCGGAAACTTCGGCGGCAGTGATGGGCAGGTCCAGCGGGGTGGCAGGGGAGTCAGCAGAGTCTTGCAAATACTGTTGCACATTGGCTGCAACTCGGGACATGTGTGCAGCGTCAAACTGGGGTTGGAGGAAGCAAATGCTGCATGGCTGCCAACGCGCTCATAATGACACTTGAAAGCATCAGCTTTCTCAGCTGGGGTAGATGCCACATGCCCAGATGGATGCTGCATGACGCTGTAAACTGCCTCGCTGACATGCTTAGGGCACAGACGACGCACAAGCTGCCACATGTCTTTCTCTCCAAGCAGGCTGTCATCATTCATGCGATTTGTGTATGCAGAAGTAATGGCATGCTGGCACTGCTCTTTGTACTGCTTCTCTGCTGCTTTGACCAGCTGTGTAGTAGCCTTCTGCTGTTGTTTGTAAGTAGCCCAATCTGCTACAAGCCCTGAGTTCCTGTAGCGCAGGTAAGCCTGCTTCTTGTCCTCCACAGCATCTGTGAGCTCCTGAGTCCACCATGGGAAGGACTTGCAAACCCAAACCCTCTTGTAGCCAAAACTGGCGTTGACAGCATGACGAAGTGCTGCTAGTATCTGCTCGTGCGCTTGCTGCACTGCACTAGTTGCTGTAGTTGAGCCTGCAGAAGCCTGCTGCTGCAAAGTGGTCCTTTTTAGTGTGTCAATTGCCCAGCGCTACTGTTGCGCTGCGGTGCTATGGTAGCAGCGCGCGGTAGCGCATGGTAGCGCATGCGTAGCGCTACATAGCGCAGCGTTAGCGCAGTAGCATGCTCTAAGCGCGACACTAGCGTTTCCCTGTTATCATAGTGAAGTGCACTGTACCAGTTCATGTTCGAACTCATGTTCGTGTTCATGTTCGTGTTCACCTCCTAACGATCGGCAGCGATAAGCTTTCAAACGGTTGTGTTTCGCTTTCGCATTTGGCTGATAGCTCAAAATTCCTTGCAAGGAAGCCATAGCAGCAATCCCATCTCAGCAGGTGCAATCGCATGCTTGATGCGAAGAAACGAACGCAAGTATTGTATGTGTAAAACTATATCTATTCATCTGGATAATCGAACTCATGGTCGGTCCTCTGAACGCATTTGCAAGTACTAGTATTTGCAAATACAACAATTGTTATGTTTGAAAGTATTTGATAATGCGTCTAGCTATGCCCCTGACGCACGTCCAGCATATTCGGACTGACCTAAACATTCTAGATATGTGTTTTAATGTAACAACGTATCTTATGACCGCGTATCAAGCTTGGAATCTGACTTGAAATCGGCACGTGCCCCCCCGGGGCCTGCAGGTCACTTGTCACTGTACAAGAGTGCCTTTCTAAGAATACAAAAGGCGCACGCTATACGCACCGAGTGGTTTTCAGCGAGTAAACGAGTACTAGGAGGCAATAGCAAGCTCGACGTTGAGGTCTACATCTGGACCTGCAGGAAGGGCACGAACAGCTGGAGCTGGAGCACTGATCATGAAGACCCCGACGCACATTGGACGGCATCGATACAGCAGGTTCGTGATTCAGAAATGCTTTAGCGTCATTGTTCTCCGCACAAAACATGCGTGGGTCATGCCGCACATCTTCAGGATGCATATTCTTGAAGCTGTTCACCCAGCAGATGCAAGTTGTTGATAAAGATGCAAGAACTTTCACACTTGCCACCTGAGATCGCGGCCTATGCGTGAAAGCTTGGCATGCTGTAGTTCTCAGTGACATGCGGCTGCTTGTGCACAGCGATCCTCGGGCACTATAGAACGCATGTCTTCATCTTTGCATTAATTTATGCAAAGATAAGTTATAACGAGGACGCCTGCAAGCGCGGCCTGCGGCCGACCTGCCTGATGCTGGCTCAACGTCTATTTCCCTTGACCCGGAAGTTCCTGCACGTGACCCTCATAACCCCAGCGTGCTGCAGGCTGCTTGTCCCCTACCTCAGCCATCATGGGCCATTGTTTCAAGGCACGCGCCTTGACAGCCACCAAAGCAGCGGCTGAGCCCTCAGTTGATCTTGGTTGTTGGTACAGACACTGTGCTGCTGATCAGCATGACCTTGCCACTTGTAAATGAACTTGATCGTGGTGAGGTTGGCGGCACAGGAGCTCGGACAACCATTGAGAGTGGGACACGTCTGCTGCTGCTAAGTACTGCTGCTGCTGACGCTGCTGCTTCTGTTGCTGCTGCTGCCATTCATCAACACAGGCACTCAGGGCCCCTCAACGTTTCAAGACCTGCTTGTCCAGCATGTTGTCGGTGCCAGGAGCGCTGCTGCTGCTAGTGTTGGTGCTGCTGGTGGTCACCAGCAGCTTCCTTGGGAGCAGTGCAGCACTGCAGAACCAGAGCAGTGCCGCTCCGAAAGCCCAGCAGCAGGGCCAGGCCCCAGCACAGCTCTCAGGCCCGGGGGCAGCAGCAGTCTGGAGCGCTGCAAAGGAAGGTGAGGTGACCAGTGCTGCCAATTAAACATGCACTGTATCCCAGCTGGCTGAATTTAGTTGACCATCCTTTGCCAGCTGAATATTGAAACCAGACTGCATGGCATAGTGCCACTATTTGAAATGCTTGCAGGTGAAATACCTACCGCACGGCATAGCCCACTGTAGCCCACAATAGTTGTTGTGCCACAACCACTGAGCGGTCAAAAAATTGTGTTTGAAATTGTGTATGTGAACAACAGCAGCGCCAACAGCAGCAGCGACGCATATTGCAGTCGGTGCATTCTGCATTTCAAAGGGGCAATGCATCATGCGCACCGTAACTTACGGTGTACGGTAGACCATTGCTGTGACTGAAGTACAGCAGCATAGCCACGCTTGCAATGCAGCAGTGGAGTTGACTCAACGGTTGGCGTATCAGAGCCTGTGTTTCCATCCGAGCTTGGCAGATTACATCTTTGCTATAGGCTTCACCTGCAATGCACTACGCCAATCAAAGCATGCATGCTGCTTGCAGTTTGCTGAACAGCATGTTGCAGGGCGCTGCAACTTGCAGGGTTCCTCAAGGGCGCGTGTTCTCTTGGTTGCTTACCCAAGATGGTGTCATGCAGAACTCACACTTGTTTTATTGCTGCAGGCTTCGCCTCATCTGTGCTCCCGCGCCGGCGTCGGCTGCAGCAGACACAGCTGCTGCCGGGTGCTTCCATCTCTGAATGGCTCGGGCTTGGCGGTGATGCGCAAGTCGACCTGTTTGACCCAACCAGGGCAGGAGATGCAGACTGGACCGTCGGCAGCAACCAATGCATGAACTCTGCTGGCAACACGAACAGCGCCACCACGGTCGTTACTTCAGACAAATGTGAGCGCGCAGCACATAGCTGCTTCATCAAGCGTTCTCCAGTAGGCTGGATGGATGCTCTATTGATCATGTGTGTCGACATGCGGCGCAGAGCAAGGCAGGCGCAGCCTGTCGCTAGTGCAAGCTGCTGCCATGGGTGTGCTGTGCCAGCAAGCCCGGCTTGGATCAATGTCAGGACCACCCTTGGGTGCACTGCTGGTCGGCGGCGTAGCAGGGAGTCTAGACCTCGGGCGTGCCGGCCGACAGCAGACAACAGTGAGCGCTACATTGGTGCTTTGCAGCGCAATAAGGCGCGATTTGAGTCTTTGCTTCAGCGCATGCGTGCTGGTACAGTTGATGTTAGCGGCGCACTGGAGGAATTGACGCAACTCATGCAGCTTTGTGGTGCTGAGTGTGACCCACCGTCATCTGTTGTGGCAGCTTCACGCCCGCAGCGCACTCAGCCGTGGTTTGATGATGAGTGTCAGCGCCTCTCTCAGGCATTTGATGGTGCGTGGAAGGCCTGGCATGCTTCGCGTGGTGGGGAGTATGGGGGTGCTGGGGATGCAACTCTGCGTGCAGCAATGCTGGTGGCACGCCGTGCTTATAAACGTGTTGTGCGCCGCAAAAAGTTTCAGCACGCCCAGCAGTGCCAGCTGCAGCTCCTGCAGTCGTACTTTAGTGAGGAGCAACGCGATTTTTGGCGTGTGTTTTTGGACAAGCGTGGTGTGTCTTGCCTTCTTGATGATGTAGATGATTGGACGGCTTGGTTTTCTGACATAATGGCACATCCAACACAGCGGCCGCCGCTGTCGCCTGAGGCTGCGGCCTTGCGCTCTCAGCTGGCGGCGGTGCATCAGCACCCGCCGTCTGCATTCAACCACCTGAATGATAAGTTTAGATTTGCGGAAATTGTTGATGTGATGTGCTCCCTGCCATCTGGCAAAGCGGCAGACTTGCAAACCTTGACATGTGAGTTGCTGCGCTTCCCTGCTGAGGAAGTGCATGAGGCTCTAGCTGATGGTGCGCCTGGCCAGTCGCGCTCAACCTCTGGACCTGGTGATGCACCTCGCCGCCAGGGCTATGTCTTTGAGCCGCTGCTGCGTTGTGTGGCATGGGTGGTGCGGCAGATTACTGCAGCTAACATCACCCCAACAACGTGGCCGCGTGTTCTGCAATTGTGCAAGCTGATTCCGGTGCCCAAATCAGGGCAGGCTAGTGAGCCCAACAACAGGGACATGTATAGAGGCATTAGTGTGTCTAGCATTTATAGTCGTGTGGTTGACCACCTCATGCACCTCCGCCTAGACCCAACTATGGAGAGCCTAGGTGTGCGTGCTGTTACACAGTGTGGTTTTCGCAAAGAACATGGCACAATTGATGCGTTGTTCACCCTTACGCATCTCATTAACAGGGCCCGCCACCAGCGTAAGAAGTTGTATGTTGTGTTCATAGATTTTAAGAAAGCGTTTGACACGGTTCCTAGAGACTTGTTGTTGGCACGTTGCAGGCAGCTTGGCATCCATGGCCGCTTCTTGTCTCTATTGGAGCGTCTATATGACACCATCCAGCTACAGGTGTCTGTGAATGGCAAACTGGGTGACCCTATTGATACGTGCCTTGGTACTAAGCAAGGAAGTGAGCTGAGCCCGCTGCTGTTTGGGTTATTTATTGAGATGCTGCACGAGTTGATCACAATTAGAGGCAAGCCTGTTCCAGGTGGGGCTTCTGCTCCTCTTGGACCCAAGGTTAGCTCTCTTCATGTGCCTGATTTGCTCTATGCGGATGACGGCTGCTTGATTGCTGAGTCGCCGGCAGACGCGCAATGCTTGTTGGATTGCTTGCAGTTGTTTTGTGAGATCACTGGCATGGAAGTCAACATGCAGCCTAAGAAGACGTGTGTGGTGGTGTTCCGTGGCAAACGTGTGCCACGCCCGCGCTCAACTGCGTTCACGTATGCTGGTCAGCCCCTGAGCATTCAGAGCAGCTACACATACCTTGGTGCAGTGTTGCATGAGACCAAAGGTCTGCAGCCGGCAGTTGATGCTTTGGCAGCGTCTGGGCTCAAGGCCATGCATACCCTCTTGGGCCGCTTCCGTAAGCAACGCATCACACAATATGACATGAAGTGCCGCATGTTTGACATCATGGTTGAGCCTGTTATGTCATACGCATCTCATGTGTGGGGCCCCGAGTTGTGCCATACAGGCTTGTTCAGGCGCACAGGGTGGCGCATGTCTGCAGCTGACAATGTGCATGTGTCATTCCTTCGCTACATGACTGGGGCTGGGCAACGCTCCAGCATTGATGTGCTGATGCGCGATCTTCACCGCTCGCCTGTTCAGCACCATTGGGTTGTGCTGGCGGCGCGCTGGTGGGAACGCCTTAGGGCCATGCCCGTTGATCGTCTTGCGCGGGTTGCGTGGGTGTCGGATGTGGAGTTAGCATTGAGTGGTTGCAAAACTTGCTGGACATACTATCTGCTGCACACTATGCAACGCCTTGGTGTTATACAGCAGGCTGCATGGCGTGGGCCTGGGGTGACGGCTGCAAGTGTATGTGGGCTTGAGTTGCATGCTACAGCCGTGTCTGCTGCCCTTGCACGCTTGGTTAAGCAGGGGTGGGCCGATGCAGGTGCGGAGGATGCTGACCCAAGAACAGCACCAAGCAATCATGTTACTATGTGCACACATGCTGCCTGGGTGCATCCTATGGAGGCTGATGCTGCTTTTGACCGCAACACACAACCTCAATACATGCAATTATGCTTGCCGTTCCGGGTGTTGCAGTGCCTTGCACGGCTTCGCACTGGAGCTGCACAGTTGGAGGTGCAGCTGGGTAGACATGCCCGCCCTCGGGTGCCCAGGCAGCAGCGGTTGTGTAGACTGTGCTCGTGTGCTAATCCTGTTGCAGCTAGCCGAGCAGTTTGGCGCGTTGCTTAGAATGCCCTGCATATGACCACTTGCGCGGTGCCTGCCCTAGTGTGTTCTATCCTGCGGGTACTGTAGATCGCTATGCTAACGAGTTGGTGCCGCGCATTCTAGACTGTGAGGATCAAGAGGGCTTGGCTGTGGTGGTTTATCAGATGTGGTTGTATCGCTCAGTGTTGCTGGGGTGTCCCCTGACCATCAAAGTGTGCCAATTCAGCCTGAGGGTTATGTCCCTGTAGATGACGCCTTAGACGCTGTTGCTCCTAGCCCGTGATGAGTTTAGGTTAGGACGAGTTACACATGCATCCTGTCACATTATTGTTTGCTGCCGCCTTTATGCCGCCTTAGTTGCCCTGCCTATCTCTCTGGCTGTGTGATCTTGACAACATGCTTTTAGGTTGGTGTGCTTCTTCAGCACATGCTGTTGGCTGATTGGGGTGTGTCACTGACACACCGCAGATATAATCTTATGCTCAATCTGGAGAGACCCTGTGCTCAACGGATGGCCTCAATGGGCTACATTGTGTGCTCATCTTCTTTCGTCATGCGTTGACATTGTGCTCATTTTGGGGTGGCTCATACCATCTGAGATGGTGACTGGACCCACATGTAACTACTCTCTCTCATTATCATCCATGATCTGTGGTTTTTCCGAATGAAGCTTGCGAGCCCGGGCACTTAGCCCTGCGTGGCGTGCGTGTCTGTGCTCTGCCGTTTCGTCAAGGGTGGTAGTATGGCTTGTGGATCACAAGTGGCTGCCATTTGCAAGCAAACATGTCTTGACGTCACACATCATCTGGTGTAGCAACACAAAGGGTAAGTAGCAATATCAACTGGCATCCATGAGTGGAGAACCAGGGTTCTGCATATAATCTTTACAAGTGACATTTATGATAACGATGCCAACATCCAGGCTAGTACATGTAACCAACTAACTAACAATGCAGGCTCTGCGGTACCCTCCTCATCACGTAGGGAACACAAATTGCATCACAGTAGGAAAAACAAGGTGCACAAAGTTGCTAAAACAAGCACATGTGCAGCCAGTGGGTCAACCTCTGTGCATGACAATCCAGCTGGAAATACCCCAGCCCATCGCCGACCACGAATACCCAGGGTGTGCGGTGTCGCCGGACCCCCCACCCCTGGCTCACGACCTGGTTGTAGTAGCTGCAGCAATGAGGGCTGGGGTGCTGCTGGTTGCAGTAACTGCAGCAGAAGTTACAGCTGTGCAGGCTGTATCAGGTGTGGAGTTGGTTGCACTAGCTGCAACAGCTGCCCAAGGTATCCGTTAACGTGGGCCAGTTGTGCCAGGCCACCTGCAGGCTGCACCTGACCCCTCTACAGCTGCAGCAGCTGCTCCAACAAAGTGACAGGCTGTTTTTGCCCCGTGGGAGGCTCTGGAGGCGTATCGTTGTGAGAAGAGACTTCGTGCTGTGGTGCCTGGTGTCTTGGGCGCAATCTGGGCCCGCCTTTGGGTAAGCCTGCTGCTGAGCCAGTGTCATTGCCATCTGCTGCCTGTTGCTGCTGCTGCTGCTGGTCACTGCTTGCTACCTGCTGATCCCCATTGACCCTTCCTGAATCACTGCTAGCCATGCTAACACTCCTGCCGCTGCTGCTGCCCCCTGTTGCTGCACTTGCTTGTTGGCTTGTTGACGATGGGATGATTCCACCCGGAACACCCGAGCCAGAGCAGCAGCTTATCCCAGAGAAGTGCCAGCAGTGCTGCCCGTGGCGCGCACACAGCTAAGCATCTCCCATTGTTGTATCTGAAGCAGAATGGTGCACAATGAAATCGTTACTACAAATTTGGGGAGTTGAGAATGTCAGGGAGGCAAATGAACAACTCAATCACTCAACATACGGTTTGGCGCATGTACACACACATTAAAACTCATGAAAACCAACGCCTCAGATGCTGACAGCTCCATGGATCAAAACCAACGCCTCCGATGCTGACAGCTCCATGAATGAAAACAAACACCTCAGATGCTGACAGCTCCATGATTGAAAACAAACACCTCAAATGCTGACAGCTCCATGAAAAGTTCAATGTACAATAGAAAGAAGAACCTCTTGGCGGTTAGTGTGTTCATAACCAGATTTTACTTAGGGTTGCAAGCCCTTCAGCACCAAGCATGCACGTTAAATGGAGCGATTGACAAAACTCACCGCTGGCAGCACTGTCAACTGAATCCCTGAAAAGTCTCATCAGCTGTTCTACCTCCTCTACCTGCGCTGCTGCATTGCTAGAGATGGCGCTGTGGCCAATGTTCAACAGCCAAACCTGCATGCAGTAATATTTTTGCATGATGGTCGGGTAGCATGGCGCTGACCAGCAAACAAAGCAATTTGCACTGTAATGGTAATATATGCATTGCAAAAGCTTGGCATGTTGCACTAGTACGACAACACCAGCAGGAAAACAAGCAAAGCAATGTTGGTGTGCCATAACACATGCTCACACTCAGCTGCTGGCAACTTTCACACAACAATGTCTCTAAAGATAGACACTGATGACCAGGACACAACGACCAATACGGCAATTCGTGTTGTAAATTGCACGTCACAGCCTGCATTCTACAGCACAACCTTGCGCCTGAGCATGTTTTATAGAACCTTTGGCCACTGCTCAGAGCTGACTATACGGTTGCATAACCAACACCGCCAAAATCACATGCTTTTGCTCACCTGCCAGCCAGCATCATGTTTGGTCACAAGAAGATTCTCTCTGCGGATGTCTCCGTGCAGAACACCCATGCCATGGATGCTGCATAGTGCCTACAGCACACATGTGGTGACAATTTTTGGGGTAAAATCGTTTGTTGAAAACCCAAAACTGTTAAGGTCATGTGGAACTGTGGACCATGCGCATCACACAACGCTTATGAGTTGTGCACAGATGCAACTGCAAGCATGTTGAGGCAAGCAGCATATAATGGGCATGCAGAACTACTCTGCACGCCCATGCCTCCCGTTTCCAACAGGCAAATAAAGAAGCCAACCTTCACTGCCGCCTCCGATGCGCCATAGGTGCTGTGCCCTGGGTGCTCCCCTTCCACCACAGATGTGGCCACAAAAAAAGTTGTGTCCTCGTGCCAGAGGCCATAGCCAAGCAGAGCAGGGATGCATTTCCCCTGCAATGGGGCAAGGTGCTCTGCAATGAAGCAAACATGTGAGAACAATTGTACAAGGAGCCGCACAAAAACACCACCACGGCAAGTGAAGATCTGGACACCACAGGGAGCCGCGTGGAGAGCCTAAGCATGGCTGCAGTTTATCGTGAGGCGTATTCAAGCAGCCCTATTACATGCTGTTATCACAATCTTTTTGGGGCGGCACGGGCCGTTTCCAACATATGCCTCACTAGCCAAACATATGTACATATGTTCCACATGTGGTGAAACAGTGCAGCAGCTGCAAACGGCATGCAAGGTGCAACGGTCACCACCACCAAGTACTCTTACCATAGATGGAAACCTCGTGCACCAACAACTCCAGCATTGGCAGCTGCTTGGAGAGGTCAATGGCTTTGATTGCTGAGCGCATACCATACAACCTGTGTACATGGGCAGGTGGGCATGCTACTCAGCAGTAATATGACCAACAATCTCTTGCAATAGCTATTAAATAACAGCTCGACTATGACTGCTGATCTTCAACACACTTGGATGCCATGCAAAGTTCAGCATGTACCAGAAGAAACACCACACTGTTGCATACATCTTGAACAAAGTTGAGCATACATGCACAGTCCATGGTGGTTACCTGCCCTCCACAACATAGCCACATTGGCCAGCTCCCAGGAAAGTCCTTGTACATTCAAGTGCCTCTTCAGGATGTGAACGGTGCCGCAACCCACTGGATGGCACAATAGCAGCACTACTGCTGCCCTGCTGAGCTGCCCAGCCACGGACAACAGGTCTGCTTGCGGTGCTAGGTGGCCTTGGCTCAGTTGGCTGGAGGGGCCTTGGGACATCACCACTGTCTGGCAGGCTGCTAGCCCCAGCTGGCGGGCATGGTGGCCACCTGCCAACCTCACGTTGCTTCAATACAATGTCTGAAAAAGGACGTAAAACAGGCCGGGTGAGCTATTATTCATTGCAGTAAGGCAGGCAAGGCAACAGCCAACAGCACAGGGGAATACAGTGGCAAGCATAACTTGCGTGTCAAACTGCATGTTGTACAAAGGGGGGGCTCACACAGTGCACTCTGCTGATGACTCTCACAGTCATGTCTGACAACAGACAGACATATATGTTTCTCTACTTACACAGCAGCATCTCTAGCACAGTGGGGTTGGTTGAGTCCGTGTAAACGGCAGGTGTGAACTCGTACGTGTGTTCAGCCACGCGCCTGATGAAGTATGTTGCATTCAGGCATGTCAACCACCCGTAGGTCATATTCTGCGGCAAATGTTGAGCAAGCACATGTTCAATAAGCGCAACTGGAGCAAGCAATGGTGATCCACATTGCTGAAACATTAAACAAGTGCCTGGCAAACTAAAGTAAAATGTGCAACCAACTTTGCACAGCTTCATTTTCAAAGAGCTACAATGACCTTCATAGGCTTTAGCCCAGGCCTAAGTGTCACTTACCCTAAGCCTGATGTAGTCACAGATCTGCTTGGCACAGCTGTCCAGCGTCTCATCAGTGCGGTTTGGAAACATCATAGCAGCAAGTTTCAAAACAGACGGTGTCTGCATCCGCAAAGTAGCAGACAGAAATTGAAGGGTGGCCAAGCTGCATGATGAGCGAACAACACAAGCCCCCGACACATCATTTGATGACATCACT
>CADDIJ020000186.1:0-147484 GCA_902809745.2 Tetradesmus lagerheimii
GCAGCATGGTTGGGTGAGCGCTAAGCCAGTAAGCAGTAAGCAGGAGCATAGGTCAAACTGCTGTTGGCGTCTTTGTCGTAAACCGTTATTTGAGATGTTGTGAAGGCTACACCCTTGCAACACACCCCTTGCAACACACCCCTTGCAACACACCCCTTGCAACAGCCCACACAATGACGGCATCCTAAACAGTAACATGCTGGCGATTGTTACTACGAAGTTGATTGACACACCCGCAACAGGCTGGTGCGAGGCAGCCTATTCTCCTTGCTGCTGCCAGCCACAAACCTTGTACATGAATCAAACTGTTGCTGCTGTTGCTTCGAGTCAAGCAAAGGAAAACAGGTCCGACGTTGTTTTAGAGTGCCAGCCTCTATTTTGGCGCAAACGCTGTTGGGGTTGGGGGTGAACAAACTCACCATGGGCTGTTCCGTGGCTGGCACCCAGAGTTGCAGCGGCCACTTTCCATCAGGCCACCAAACAGCAGCGACTTGCCAGCGCCACGAATATCGTAGCTAGCTCGACAGGCGTTGATTGAGGTGACAGCTGCGTTCAGCAGCGCCAGGAACAGCAGCATATGCCAGCAGCAGCACCTGCTGCTGGTCCTGCTGCTGCTTGTGCTGTCCAGCGTCATGACGGAGTGTTGACTGCGGCGAATTATACTAAAAACGTACTCGATGTGTTTTCGAAGCGTGGATAGCACGTATGCGGGAGCTCTGAAAGAGCCAGGGAAGTTATAGGGCTTGCTACGCTACAGCAATCTGAGGATGATGCTCATGGCTGGCAACGCATAGCAGTGAAAGTAAAAGGAGATGCAGCAAAAGTTAAATGCATCGAGTACGCCGAGAAGATCGAGGCCCCATCGCTGAGAGTGTAAACAGTCACCCGTGTGCCGTGACCTGCTCGCAGGACCGTAACGAGTGACCCTACGGCAGTTGTTCGAGTGACTACCAGCATCGAAGTGTTGATATATACAAATACAGTTAAGTTCTGCGAACTTCTGGCTCGGTGATGTTTGGTTGGGGATGTCACTCCGGCACAGCAGCAGCTGGCTGCCTGCTGCAGTCTGACACAGGATCACGTGCCTCCGCTCGCAGGCATACGTTCGCACGTGCTCTATATCTTCTTCGAAGAATTGCTTTGACGTCTTACATGCGATATGCCAGCAAACTAGATGCAGCATGTACCCCAAGTGTCCTTTGAGTGACAGGCCAGGCTGACAGTCGAGCATGCCTGCAACAGTTCTGCCAGCTACACAGGTCCATGGGCACTGGCTGAGTGGTGCAGCAAACCACCCACTGCTGATGACCAGTATGCCCCTTCCGAATGTCATAGAAAACTGGTCACTCACCAGTTGTACAGGCAGACCACGTGGCGTGCACGCCATGGCATGGGCCATGCAGCATCAGTAGCACTGAACAACAGTGAGCACGTGCTGTGGTGCACTCTCTGCAAGTGCCAGCACCTTTTCAAACCTGTTCACTATACTTGGAGCACAAATGGGCACAAAAGACAGCAGAGCACAACGCAGTAGATGCACACTCATGCCTAGGATGCTTGAGGACAAGGCAGTCATTGCTGGCAGCAGGCCCCCCGGGTCGAAGTCCCACCGCCAGGGGCCACGTTGTTTCAAGCCAAGACACCCAGAAATATCCACCAAACGTCTGCTGTGCTCTAAATTTGACACAACATACACAGCAGCAGGGACCCCGCTGGACCTGCCCATCACTGCCGCCGAAGTTTCCAGGCACCTGCAGAGGCTACGCACTGGCAAGGCCGGCAACCCGGCTGAGGAGGGCATTGTCAATGAGCTACTCAAGTATGGAGGCAGCACGGCCGCAGATATGTTACTGCAGTACTGCAATCTGATGTGGCAGCTTGAGCAGGTGCACCAGGTGCCAGGTACAGTTGTGAACATGCCCAAGAAGGGTGACCTGACAGACCCCACCAACTACCGTGGTATCACCCTGCTTGGCGTGCTTTACAAATTTTACACCAGCGTTCTCAACCAGCGCCTCATCAACTTTGCAGAAGGCAAGTCAGTGGCGGAGGGCACGACACAGCAACGGCAGCAGCAGCAGCAGCAGCAACAGCAGGCGCAACAGCAGCAGCAGCAACAGCAGGCGCAACAGCAGCAGCAGCAGGCACGTCAGCAGCAGCAGGCGCAACAGCAGCAGCAGCAGGCACGTCAGCAGCAGCAGCAGGCACGTCAGCAGCAGCAGGCGCAACAGCAGCAGCAGCAGGCACGTCAGCAGCAGCAGGCGCAACAGCAGCAGCAGCAGGCACGTCAGCAGCAACAGCAGCAGCAGCAGCAGCGTGTAACTGCTGCTACAGCAGCAGGAACGCCGCTGCTGCACGAGAGCCAGAACGGCTTTCGTCCCAAGCGCAGCTGTGCTGACCACCAGAGTGTGCTCGGTGAGATGTTGGGTGGGAGGAAAGCTGAGGGGAAGGATTCTTATGTGCTGTTTGTTGACACCTATAAGGCTTTCCCAACAGTGTGGCTTGATGGGCTCTTTCAAAAGCTGTGGGACAAGGGTGTGCGTGGAAAGATGTTCCATGTACTCTACAACTTGTATCAGGGTGCACGCCGTGTGGTGTCTCACGAAGGTCATGTCACTGAGAGCTTCACATGTGACCTTGGTTTGCATGAGGGCGATGTTATTTCCCCCACACTGTACCTGTGCTTCATTGATGATCTGCTGCATGAGGTGCATGCAAAGCACCCTGGCATCACCCTTATGGGCCCTTGTGACGAACCTGCTGGTCAGGTTGTGGCAGCCATGCAGGCTGATGACTTTGTTGCTGTGTGCGGATCTCTGGCTGAGGTTCAGGCTGTGGCTGCAACGGTTTATGAATACAGTTGTAAGTGGCGGTTCAAGCTGAATAGCTTGAAGTCTGCTGTCATGCATGTCTCACCAGCTAGACAGCCCAGCCAGTTGGCTGACTCTGGCATCATTTGGAATGGCGTGCCTGTGCCTGTTGTATCAGAGTACTGCTACCTTGGCCTGTGGTTCAACAATGCCTGCAACTGGAATACGCACTTTGAGAAGATGTCGGCAAAAGTGCATCGTGTGAAGGGTGGGCTCATGCCAGTTTGGAAGAGCCGGCTCATCAGCGTGGAAGTAAAGCGTATCATTCTGCTTACATGCGTTCGCCCGGTTGTTGAATATGGCAGTGAGGTCTGGTTTCCGTCAACTGCAAGGCAACTGCAACAGATTGACAAAGTGCAGACTGACATCATCAAGTGCTCAATGCGTTGTGGCAAGGAGCGCCCTTGCACTTGTTCTGGCTGAATGGGGTGTGAAGCCATTGCACATGTGGCTTCATCAGAGGGCGATGGAGTATTACTTTAGGGTCCAGCGTATGCAGAATTCGCGTTTGACACGTCAGGTTTTCTCAGCTGAGTGGAAGCGCCCTAGTGGTGCTGTTGCGGTGACACCTTGGCATAAGTATGTGCAGAGTTTGCTTTGCAAGTATGGTGTGGATGTTGAGGCGGCGGCTGATCGAGCTAATGCGTGCAAGAATCACTTCAACCGTCAGGTCAGGAAGCTGCATGCAGACACAATTGTTTGTGAATCACTGCAGCACTCTACTTTGAGCCGTTACATCACGCATGTGCACCCTACACATGCTGATGCCATGCGTTTTAAAGGGCTAGGCCCTTTTTGTGTTCTGGTGCGCCAACGCGTGGTATTGAGTTGCTGATGCGTGTTCGAATGGGCTGTCTTTGCGTGCATGAGCGTACCAGTCGTTATGGCGGCAGCAGAGCTGATTCTAACACAGCATGTCCTGCTTGTGGTCAGGGCGTTGAGTCTTTGTCACATCTGATGTTTGATTGTCCCGCTACTTCTGCTCAGAGGGATACTATGCTTGATGAAATTCGGTCTGTTTTGCGTGATGTTGCTGGCGGCGCTGAAAAATTGCGCAATGTGTTGTCGTTGACTGATGCATCCACTAAGTTGTTGTGTTTTGTTTCTGATGATATTTGGGGTAGTAGGGGGGTGTGCCGAGTGATATCTAGGAGCATTGCTGAGTATCTTGTCCAAGCTTGGGATGTGCGTAATAATTGCAAACACAATGGAGCAGTGCTCCCTCTTTCTTCCGCTCCTGAGGGGCGCGGGGCCGATGGCGTTGATGTTATGGCTTAATGGGTAACATGATGATGATGATGACACAGCAGCAGGGCACATCCAGGTTGACCCTGCTAGGACAGTTGACCCGGCTTGCACCGCAACCCTCAACCTTGACAAGACCACCAATGATACTGTATGTGCAGCACCTGGGGAGCCCTGGAGTGCTCAGCTCTCAGCAGGGTAGTAACCCCTGATACATACTATGTATAGTCAAGTACTATCGTAAACCCGCAACAACAACATGCAACAACACTTCTGATCAGTAGTAAACAACTACCTAGTACGATTATAAGCTAAGCAGCACCTGTACAGAGGAAAGGACAGCAGCCTCAACGACGTCAACTAGCTGCCAGAGTTTGACCAAATTTGATCAAAGGTTTGACCAGGGTTTGCCCAACAGTTTGACCAAGCCTTGAAAGTTGTCAGCAACACGCATATAGCAGCAACTGACAGGTCGAAAGAAACACGTTCAAACCAGGTGCAAGTAGTGGCTGTTTTGTAAAACTTTCACATCGACGAGCTCATTATGCCCGTACCAGCAACTGGCATACAGCAGCAACCACACAGGAGCAAAAACACTTGCTATGCCAGCAGCAGCAGCAGCAGCAGCTGGCATACAGCAGCAACAGTTGAGTGTGAACTTGTTAGGCCTGCAACATGGCCCGCCAGCATGCACGTGCAGCAAGCCACCAAGATGTGCACACACAGCTGCTGTTGCCCTGCATGCACTGTCGGGTGGCCACCATTGGAAAAGATAGATGATTCTGTCGTCCACTGCACATGTTATGCGTTGTCAGGCTAGACTAAACACAAACAACACTGTGCATAGTAGCAGACAGGGCGCTGGCATCTGTCTTGTGAAAGCAGTCAGTGCTGCGCAGGCCACTAGATACACTGCTACTAGCAATGCAACAAGTTCTGGCATCTGGCCAAGCAATCGACCCAGCACACAGTAGACATGCAAACACACACCAGCTGCTGGAAGCTGCAGCTGTGATCCAGCAACAAGACCTGGCGCCAGCATCCGACGCAGATAGCAGTCCAGCAGGCATTGTCCAACACGCACACAACACAACACACACAGCAGCTGGTGAAAGCTGCTAGAACGATCAAGCGGCACGGTACCGCACACAAAAGCACAAAAAGGAACTGTTGCTAGCACAGTAAGCAATGCAGTGTCAGCCCAAAAGCTGTTTACATCATGCTGCTGCTGCAAATGATGCTCAGCATGGGCAGGGACTGGTCAAGACAATACTAAGGCTGCAAGCAGGATAGGATTTAAGGTTTAGGATTTAAACTCCTGGACCCTAAACCCTATAAACCCTAAACCTTGAACCCTGCTGCACATGATGCCCAGATTGGGCAGGAACTGGTCAAGACTCTAACAAGGCTGCAAGGGTAGAACCCTGCACAACATCTAGTCTAGACGCGGTAATGATAATAGCCTATTATTGTGAGGGTCACAATAAGCGTGATCCCAGCCTCAGTAGAGACCTACCAGGTGATACAAAACAGACTACCTGGTTTGGGCTGTGTATGTTCACGCTTTGAGACGCATGAACTCATGCTGTGAAGTTCACGCTACCAGTGAAAAGCACACTGTGAAGATGCCAAAACGCATGAACTTATGCGCATGAATACATGCAACAGCTGCACGCACCGTGCTGTGAATTGTTAGATGCAGCAGCAGTAGCCGAATCAAGCATGCATGCATTTGCATGCACACTGACAGTGCTGCGACTGAAATAACTTGCAATACGGCTGTCCAACCGCCAAGCAACATCTTGCAGGGCGGCAAACAAAAATATGCGCTGTTTCTTCTGGCTTTTGGTGCCTCTGGGGTTGACATGGTACATGCAGCAGTGTCAGCAGTGTCAAGCGTGCATAACACCCCAGAAACGTAATACATTGGTGCTGCATGCAAGCCTGATTGTGTGGTGTTGGCCTTGACCCTGCCAAACGCATGATTATATATTACATACATGCATGTGCAGCCAAACATCAGCACAGCCTAACCTGCTTTGTGCACTGCTGCTCGTGCATTGGCCTGTCTCTTATGCAGCACCAAGGCACACGCGCACACTGATGTGTGAGACGCAAGTCAACCTGCCCTGCTCAGAACATAGTGGCTGTTGGTATGCATTTGTACTTCAGGCTGGGTGAGCGTGTTGCTGCCTCCATGTCTGTCCTACTGTTGCTGATTGCTTTTATGCCGGTGCGTCCTGAGCTCATGGCAGTGAACAGGTACCAGATCCACATCTGCAAAGCAGCAGCAGCAGCAGCAGGAGCAGCAGGAGCAGCAGCACACAGCAGCGCTGTCTATCAGTTGTGATGCCAGTGCGGCGACAACTCATGGCAGTGAACAGGCACCAAATCCACATCTGCAAAGTGAACGCAGCCGCATATGCAACCGCAGCCGCAGCAGCTGCAGCAGCAGCAGCAGCAGCAGTGTCTATCAGTTGTCCTGCTGTTGCTGATTGTCTTGATGCCGGTGCGGCCAGAGATCATGGCAGTGAACAGGTACCAGATCCACAACTGCAGGTAGAAGCAGCCAGCAATATACGTTATTGAACACCCGGTGACGATGATAGCTAGCGTGCTGCTCACATAGCAGCAAACAAACAAACCACGCGATAACGGGCAGTGAGATTCGAAGGGTACTGATCTGCAGACATGACGGGTGCTTAACTAACAGTGCAGCACAGGTGACAAGCACCGCCCTCTGTAACCAAACACTGCTGGATGGCGTGAAATTGTGCACCATGATGCCTCGAGGGATACCCTTCAGCTGAGGCCCATCTGCAGATCCCTAGAACAACCCTAGGCAACTGTCACTCTGACCATCCGAACAGCAATTCTTACCTCCGGCACTCCTGGGATGCAGTAGTGCAGGCAGTCCAGGTCAGATGACAATCGCAGCTTTTACTTTGCAAATCAATTGATCATTTGATCAAACACTGCTGCAGGGCGTGGTACTGTGCACCACGATGCCTCAGGAGAATAGCTAGTTGCTGATGCCCATCAACGAAACCTTAACAACCAAATCTCGGCAACTCTCATACTGACCGCACAGCAATAAAACACGCACCTCTGGCACCCCTGGGGTGCAGTAGTGCAGGCAGTCCAGGTCGGATGACATGGAGCGTCCAATGTGGTTGTCACCAAGTGGCACGCTGATGTTGAACGCAGCAATGACCGGCATCTTGTACCTGCAGCAGCAGCAGCAGCAGCAGCAGCAGCATTTGCAGGCAATACATATATCGTATCAGCTGATGCGGGAGTTTGGACAATGCCACTTGTTTCAGCCCCACACCACAAACTACACACTCACCCTCTGCGTGTAGCATGATGAAATATAACAGGCTCACATGAGTACTGCACATGCTTTCAACAATACATAATACGCATGCACCAAACTCAGTTGCTGCGTGTCCTATGCCCCTGTTTCTTGCGTACCACACTCACTTGCTCAGCACTGCGCATGCTGCTGTGTTGAGTGAGCAGCCGCTGTTTCAGTTGTGACTGCGCACTACAAACTCATCCGCGGCATGCAGCACAGTCAACTAGGGTGCATTATAAGCACACTTGCACCACACTCACTTGCTCAGTACTGCGCGTGCTGCTGTGTTGAGTGAGCTGCCGCTGTCCCAGCCTTGTACTTGGATGCGTGCAGCAGGATCCACCACCAGGCGGCCGCTCCAGTGCTCATACGTGAAACCTGCGATGCAGCAGAAAGTGCGCAATGAGTTGGCAAGCATATGCATGGCAAATCCAGCCAGCCATATGTCGCTCCACTGCTTGCATGCAGCAGGGTCGGCATCATGTTGCCATAGGTGTTATGAGATTGCTGTGTCACATGAGAGAATAGGAATCGGCAACACGGGGGTCAGCGTGCAGCAGGGTCAATTGCCAGGCAGCCACTCCAGTGCTCGTACGTGAAACTTAAAACACAAGCCAACAGTAGCATGTAATGAGAGAAAGAGCTCAGCAAATCTGGGGTTAACGCTGCTGCAGTGCAGGAGAAAGCACGCAGTAAAGTGGCAATGTCACACGTAGATGCAGCTCAACATATGTCTGCCTTTGAGGAATAATCTTCCCAGCGCACCTCTCATGTTAAGGCAGGCGTCGCCGTTGTTGGCGTGTGGGTGCTCTGATGGAGTCTCGCGGTACAGCACGTGGGGGAAGCGGGACCTGGTGGCCTGGCAGCAGCAGCAGCAGCAGTGGCAGGCATTGGAAAGCAGTGTCGTTGAGTTGATGATACCCCCGGCGGCGGCTGCTGCTCAAATGATGTCTGTGCGTATGCTGGCAGTTTGCTAGCAGCTGTGACTGCTGCCGTGCTTTACAGTGTCCAAAACCCTACCTGGTAGTATTTGCCCAGTGCTTCCAGCGCTGGCCTGAACGACACCTTAAGAAGAATTCCCGATTCCTGCTGCTGCTGCTGCTGTGCTTTACAGTGTCCAAAAACCTACCTGGTAGTATTTGCCCAGTGCTTCCAGCGCTGGCCTGAACGACACCTTAAGAAGAATTCCCGATTCCTGCTGCTGCTGCTGCTGTGCTTTACAGTGTCCAAAACCCTACCTGGTAGTATTTGCCCAGTGCTTCCAGCGCTGGCCTGAACGACACCTTAAGAAGAATTCCCGATTCCTGCTGCTGCTGCTGCTGCTGTGCTTTACAGTGTCCAAAACCCTACCTGGTAGTATTTGCCCAGTGCTTCCAGCGCTGGCCTGAAGGAGGCCCGCCACTCATCGTTTTTCTTGTGCCTGCACCACACAGCAGCAGCCCGTACCACTGGTTGTGCTGAGTGATCGCATTTGTACCGGGTGTGTGCTACCAAGAGCAGGCGCCTTGTAGTAGAAGCAGTGTCGTCCAATCGGTATTGTGCCAGTGGTGGTGGGCTGCAAGCTCCACGCATGGTATGTGCTGGCCATAAGAAGGCAAACCCTCATGGGTTTTCTTCTGCCTGCAGCATGCCGCAGCCGTTGCGTGTCCTCAGGTGACACCATCGCTACTGCATAACATGTAACACAGCAGCTTGTGGCACAGCAACTCTCAACCACACAACGAGTGCCTCCAGCAACCTGCACACTTTGCGGCAGATTGAACAACGCCACTCACCACACCCCAAAGTTGATGTAGAAGATGTCCGTCTTCCTACTGAACTTCCGCTGCAGCAGCGGCAGCACGCCGCCAGCCGCCACCTGGCCGTTACTAACAAGGCTGGTCCCTAACACCACATGCACCATGCAGATGCGGCCCCCGCCCTTGCCCAGCAAGTGGAAGCACTTGCTCTGCCCGGGTGCAGCCGGCAATTCGTACAGCTGCTGTACTGCTGCTGCATCGGTGCTGGCCTGGCACTCTTGGTGGTCCCAGAAGTCCAGGAGGAAGCATTGCAGGGCGCGGTAGAGGGTCTTGGAGTGAGAGTCCCTGCATGCATAAACACAATGCAGCGCAGCAGTTGCGATCAGTGCTGGCCTGGCACTCTTGGTGGTCCCAGAAGTCCAGGAGGAAGCATTGCAGGGCACAGTAGAGGGTCTTGGAGTGAGAGTCCCTGCATGCACAAAAGCAATGCAGCACAGCAGTGGCAATCGGTGCTGGTTTGGCACTCTTGGTGGTCCCAGAAGTCCAGCAGGAAGCATTGGAAGGCGCGGTATGGCGTCTTCGAGTGAGAGTCCCTGCAAGCACGGATTGCAAGGCAGTGGTGATTAGATGCTGGCCTGGCACTCTTGGTGGTCCCAGAAATCCAGCAGGAAGCACTGCAGGGCGCGGTATAGGGTCTTGGAGTGGGAGTCCCTGCAGGCACAAAAGCAATGCAGCACAGCAGCTGCTGGCCTGGCTCTCTTGGTGGTCCCAGGAATCCAGGAGAAAGCATTGCAGGGTGCGGTAGAGGTTTTTATGTGGAAGTCCCTGCAGGCACAGATTGCAAGGCAGTAGCGGTCAGCTGCTGGCCTGGCAGTTTTGGTGGTCCCAGGACTCGAAGAAGTACAAAGCATCTCAGAGCGCGATACAAAGTTTGGAGGGCGAGTATGTGCATACGAGGAATCGCAGGTGGTGGGAGTCTGGACGACACTCGTGAACAGTATGGGTCATAGTTGGCACTGCTAGCGCCTGTTTATATATAACGTGTGTGTGCTGCTGCTTCTGCTGCTGCTGCTGCTGCGGCGGCGGCGGCTGCGGCTGCTGCGTATCTCTGTACCCTTTTGCTGCTGCCGCTGCAGCTGCTGGCGTTGGTGGTACATACCAACGAAGGAGCCGCAGGATGCTGCTGCTACTGCTGCGCCAGCTTCTGCTGATGCTGATAGTGCTGCATCAGCACTTGTGATGCGCCCAGCTGTTATGGCAGTGCCACAGCTGCCTCCACTTCTTCGTACACTGTTGTACGTCAGCTGCAGTGCTGCGAACGACACAACCATGAAGCCGCAGAATCCACGCGCAACAGCTACTGGGTCTAATGCTTTTGCTCCTGTTGTTTCTGTGGCTGATTCTATTGGCATGCTGTTGTACGTTGCTTTGCAAGGAGCACTGCAGATAATCCTGCTGCTGCTGCTGCTCCTGCTGTGACTCACCCAATGAGCCACAGCGTCCTGCCTCGTACGAACTTCACAATGTGGCAGGGTGTGAGCTTCAAGATATCGCCGTTGCCAAGCGTCCTGGCATACTCTGCGAAAAGTAAGCATAGCACATGTGCTGTTGCTGCTTGAGTCATGATGATTGCAGAATGCAGCTAAGTGACTGTGGAGATGCTTGTTCTGCAAACACTTCATGCATGTTACTACTGGTGTGGTACAGCTGAGCTGTGTGTAATACACGGCAGTGGTGGTTTTGGTTGCTGCTGTGACGATTGATTGTTGTGCTGCTGGAGCTGTTGATCTAGTGTCCTGACACACTCTGCACTCATGTGCTGCTGCTGTTGACGCCGAAAATGTTGTGCAGTATTGAGCGACTGTGCAGGTTCCTTTTTGGTCTGCCAAATGCTGCTGCTGTTGTAGTACAGCTGAGCAATGCGTAATGCAGATCAATGATACGTTGCATCGTCGCTGCGAGGGCCAGCTGCTATGCTGCAGGAGCTGTAAATTAGCACCCACCCAGGCTGTGCCGCCGCTGCTCCTGTGTGCAAACACCCCATGTCTGTCCAGGGTTGAATGCGCACGTCGTACCCCTGCAGCGATGGTATAGAGTTGATGAATAATTATCTGGTTCGAATGCTGCATGTAACTTGGGCAAGTTCAAGTCTCACTAGTGGGCTGCCCGCGTCCCGCACATCAACAGTCAGACATGGGGGTGCATGACATCGCGATCGATGCCTTACGTCACTGAATATGTATACGATGCTTTTGCACAGTCTGAACGCGCGGCTGCTGTCCAGAATGCGGTCCTGCTCTCACCAGTACGTCTCCCTGCTCTTACAAAAGCTCCCAGAGCAGCTAGATGCGACGCCACCGAACAGCAACGGCGTCTCATTGCTTCTATACATTGCACCGCATCCCGGTTGCTGCTGGCCTTGGGCCAACATGGATCCCAGCTGCAG
The DNA here is from genome assembly GCA_902809745.2 of Tetradesmus lagerheimii. NCBI lineage: Eukaryota > Viridiplantae > Chlorophyta > Chlorophyceae > Sphaeropleales > Scenedesmaceae > Tetradesmus > Tetradesmus lagerheimii. The sequence goes on from CADDIJ020000186.1 coordinate 11,659, forward strand.
CAGCAGCAGGAACTGTAGCATGTTGCCCCAGACATTCATCTAACGCCAAATTTGGAGCACGAGCAGACGTGTCTTGTTGATCAGTGCGGCGTGTGTCTAGCACCGATATTAGGATGACAATTTTGGATTGGCAGCTGAGCAGTTGTGACAGACAGTGTTGCTGGATTACCAGTTTGCTTTGACATCAGTCATGGTTGATTTTCATGCTTTTTGTTCACTCAGAAGTAAGCTGCACTGCAACCTTGATCACAAAGGTCAGCTCAGGCATGGTCAAACCTGCTGTCTGCCAATGCGTGCACTTCCTGCGCTCGTTGCATGCATGATCTTCAATTGATCAACATCTTGCTGTCTTCAGAAGATCATCGAGCACTGTTGCTCGGCCAGTACTCTTTTGTCACGTGGTTTGGCTGTGCAAGTTCAAAATTGTTGTCTCGTGTTCAGCTGACGCTCTCAGCGCAACAGACAGCACGTAAAGAGCACTGATTCGTTCATATTCATCGTTATATTACTGCTACGACCAGGCCTCAACACATCTTCCAGAGCACCTCGTGTGAGTTCCTCAGGCTGGGCAGCACGCAAGCAACTACAGGCGTCTATACATCCTAAATACTTCTCAAGAACCATCGGTGCCTTTTGAACATCATACCAGGAGCTGACAGCTGCTTGAGCTGCTCAGGCCACTACTGCTGCTCAAGACCAGTCCAGTAGCAGTGCCAAGCAAAGCCTCCTGTACATTCATGATCTTATTGCAAGGCAGTTTGGTCTAGTTGCTTTGACACAGCAGCCATGGGGAACGAGGCATCTGTACAAGCACAAGCAGCGCGGGCTGATGAACTGGCGCTCATGCAAGCTTTGGTGAACGGCGATTTGGAGGTGAGAAGCAGCTGGCGCATGTCTGTACTTGCAGGAACTGACTCTTGGTATGGTGCGGTCAGATAAACAAGCATCAGCAAACGCTGTGTGCCCTGACCTACAGCAGGCGCACACACGGGTTGTACTTGCAGTTGTTCTGCTTGGGCACCCGTGCAGTCGTTCTGCTCAGGCAGGAGGTCAGTCACAGTCACAGCAGCAGCAATGTGTTGTTTGGCTACTGCGCACAGCATTATCGCAGACACCATGGGGCAACCCTCATAGTGACTCATGCATAGCTGCCGCCTCTGCTGCTGCAGGCAATCCAAGCACTACTGAAGCAGAACTCATCGCTGGTATACTCACACTCAAAAGCAGGAGAGAACCTCTGGCACTTTGCAGCACAGGGTGGGCATGCACAGGTAGGCGCATGATCAGTATGTCCTGGGCGCTGCTGCAGCGTGTCAGCAGTTGCAACACAGAGTTTTACCGCGAGCAGTACATCATGGGCCAACGAGTGTTGGGTTGAGCACTGGAACACCCATGCATTGTTCTGCAATTGCCATGTATGCGTTCCTGCAGCAAGCACCGCGGAAACACTAGCTGCAGACGTAGTTGATACTGCAAACACCGGGTGCAACCGTACATTTTCTCAGCCAGCAACAGCTGTCCTGCAAGCTGTTGTGTTCAGCAGAGACCACCACTGCTGTTTCTTCATCGCATTGCCTGCTTGAAGCATGTCTGCACGTTCTACAGCTCTCATGGCCAGCTCTGCATATGCTGTTATTGGTCTCCAGTCTTTGCTCAGGATCATTTGCATCTGGCAACACTCTCCTGCCTGGCCCTTGCAGCAGTGCTGCAGCATTGTGCTACCTTCCCCTGCCCTGCTACTTTCCTCTGTACTTGCGAGTGCAAAAGGGGCACACGCACGTTGCTGTTCAGATACCAGAGCCATGCCCTGCTCCTGCTGCACTGCTGCACTGCTGCACTGCTTCCGCTGCTCCTGCAGGTGCTCAAGGTGGTTGCTGCTGCTGTGGATGGCGTGCTGGCTGGGCAGAAGAAGCAGGACAAGCTCAAGGGCCGCATCAACCACGAGTTCAACAAAGTGAGCAGCAGCTGTGCCAGTGCCTGTGGCAGCTGCAGCAGCATGTGACATGCTTCTTATAGAAGCTGCTGCGTCAGTGCTCATGGCAGCTGCAGCAGCATGTGACATGCTTCCTTAGTTATGGCCCTTGTTCACATTCTGCGAGCGATTGCCACACTCACTGATTCGCCGCGCAAGCGGCCGCACCCCTGTTGCTGGCGGCGCCACACATACATGATAACTGGACTTCACCAGCGCGTACAGCAACTGCTCCTGCACACTGCAGTGCAGCCACTTTGCTACTATGCGTTGCTTGATGTCACACACCCTCTTACACACTCTCTTGCTCCTGCGTGGTGCAGGTCAACCAAGCCGTGAACCAGGCCATCTCCAGTGCTGTGCCGCTGCCTGCTGCCATCGCCATCCCCATGTCGACAGACCTGGGCATCAATGCAAAGACCATGGACGGTGCGCACAGTGACAAATGATTTGTCAAAATCCTGCGGCTGACATGCCGCAAGCATACGCTGCTCCTACTGTACGCCTTACAGGCATCAGTCTCCTCCAAAGACAGCTGCAGTCAATGTTGGCGCTTGCTTACACGTCAGACGGGAGGCAGCAGCTGAGCTACCAGCAATTGGAGCATATTATGTGCGCTTGGCTCACTCGTATACAGCTGTTTCTGTGTGTTTCCTGCAGGCATTACTCCGCTGATGGCTGCAGTCACAGTGGGCAAGCCAGAAGCAGTGGCAGAGCTATCAGCCATCGTCACTATCGTACGCTTCATGTGCGCTTCCGTCACCTGTATGCAACCGTTGCTGTGTGTTCCCTGCAGGCATCACTCCCCTCATGGCTGCAGTCAAAGTGGGCAAGCCAGAAGCAGTGACAGAGCTGCTCGCAGCAGGCGCAGACCTCAGGCGGGGCGACAGCAGCGGTGCAACTGCGCTGCACCATGCAGCATGGCAGGGGCAGGGCGCCTGCCTGGGGGTGCTGCTGCAGCATGGACAGCAGCAGGAGGAGCAGCAAGGCGCTGGCATCAGCTGGCTGCACAGGTGAGCATGGAGTGCCGGTGGATTGCGGTGCATTGCCGTCTAATAGAATGTGCCATATGCGCTGCCAGCTGTTTGAAAAGGTATGACGTGACATGCTGCAACCATATGGTATATATAAGAAGGAAGTAGCTACTACAGCAAGCAGCGAGAGGGACCCATCAGCGTGGAATTGTGGGTTACAGACAACACAAAGCTGCAAGCAGCTGCTGCCTGGAGTATGCAGAGTTGCGCTTCATATGCATAGCGCCCAAGCGCGAGTACATTATTGTGACTGGTCTTGCTGTAACTTGTATTGAATGGTGCTGTGTGTTGCAGGCTGGTTGATGTCAGCATCAACACCGGCCTCACGCCGCTGCACTCATGCTGCGAACGTGCTGTGTGTCGCAGGCTGGTTGATGTCAGCATCAACACCGGCCTCACGCCGCTGCACTCATGCTGCGATCGTGCTGTGTGTCGCAGGCTGGTTGATGTGACCACCAACACCGGCCTCACGCCACTGCACTATGCAGCCTGGAAGGGCCGCGCTGACATTCTCAAGCAGCTCGTCAATGCAGGTGCGTGCAGTGGTCACTATGTGAGTGAGTTGCTAACTAGTGTTACACTAGTAGTGACTCCCCATGCTCTCTGCAGCGCCTGGGTTAGTTCAGGGTAAAGAGGACTTGTGTGACCAAAGGCTCTTCAGTAGCTACTTCTTGGGGGGCGGTGAGTCGTGAATGTGGCGCGCAGACATCCTCAAGTACCTCGTCAATGCAGGTGGGTTGAGTGGCCACAGAGTGAGTGATTGAGTGACTCCCCAAGCGCTCTGCAGCGCCTGGGTTAGTTGAGGCTAAAGAAGATTTATGTGACCAAGGGCTCTTCAGTGGCCACCCCATGGGGGCCGGTGAGTTGTGAATGTGCCGCGCAGACATCCTCAAGTACCTCGTCAATGCAGGTGCGTTGAGTGGCCACAGAGTGAGTGATTGAGTGACTCCCCAAGCGCTCTGCAGCGCCTGGGTTAGTTGAGGCTAAAGAAGATTTATGTGACCAAGGGCTCTTCAGTGGCCACCCCATGGGGGCCGGTGAGTTGTGAATGTGCCGCGCAGACATGCTCAAGCAGCTCGTCAATGCAGGTGCGTTGAGTGGCCACAGAGTGAGTGATTGAGTGACTCCCCAAGCGCTCTGCAGCGCCTGGGTTAGTTGAGGCTAAAGAAGACTTATGTGACCAAGGGCTGTTCAGTGGCCACCCCATGGGGGCCGGTAAGTTGTGAATGTGCCGCGCAGACATGCTCAAGCAGCTCGTCAATGCAGGTGCGTTGAGTGAGGCGTGAATTTCATGAATCAACCAAGCTGGCTGGTGCCAGCCTGGATGTTTGTGTCAACCGCCACTTTCATGGGGTGGTCGCCGCTGTTATATGTAGTGTCTCAATCCGTATGTGCAACTGGCAATCCCTGTTATGATCATCATAGGGCGCCATCTGTTATAGGTAGTGCCTCAATTCGTATGTGCAACTGCCACTCCACTATGTGATGCAGGCGCGTCACTGGCAGTGCCCAGCATCAGTGACACCATGGGCGCTGTGGCAGCCAATTCATATGTGCTACTGCCACTGCGGTTATGATGCACGTTCACCCCTATGAGCCTCCCATTGGCTCCTGAGTGGGGTTCCCACACCGCTAGCGGGGCCATCATCAAGATAAATGAGTGCTGCACTTTGTTGCATTGTGTTTGTGCGTGTCCTGCGGTTCGTTTCCTGCAGGCGCGTCCCTGGCGGTGCCCAGTGTCAGCGACACCATGGGCGCTGTGGCAGCCAATGCAGGCAGCACGCCGCTGCACCTGGCAGCAATGAAGGTGAGAGCGGCATCTGGCCGTGCATGGCGGCACTGGCACGTGGGCGGTTGGCAGTAGTATCTTGTCCAGGAGCACAGCAGAAGCAGCTGCAGCTGCATGGCGAAGTGGCAGAGGGATGGTCGTAGCTTGGGCAAATGAAGCGCATGTATGCAGCGTCGTTGCAGCAGGATAGTGGTGGACAGTGGTTTGAACGGGACGCTGCAGCGTAGCACAGTGACAGCAGCAGCACGGCCCTGCACCTGGCAGCAATGCAGGTGAGGGCGGCACCGGCCTTGCATAGCGGCACTGATGCATGACGGGCGGCTTTGTATCTTGTCCAGCAGCACACCAGAAGAGCACCAAAAGATATGAGCATGAAAGTCAACCACGCTGTAGCCACCATTTATGCAACGTAGTTGCAGCAGAGCGATCGTGTACAGTAGCTTTGCATGGGGCGCCGCAGCGCAGCACAATGACAACAGCAGCACCACACATGCACATTGCGCCTTGACTGCATGCGTAATCCTGCTGCCGCGACCGCTGCTTCTTTTGACAGGGTGATGTGGCCATCATGCGGCTGCTGCTGCGCGCCAACACCAAGCTCATGGCACTGGCAGCAGCAGAGGGTCCAGGGGGACCTCTGGCAAGTGCACCTGCTGCCAGTGGCGCCCGGGGCGATGTGCGGAAGAAAACAGACAAGTACGGCAAGACAGCAGCCAACCTGGCCTGGGACATGCAGCGGTGAGTGGCACTGGGGAGTGAGTAATGACAGGCTGCTTGTATTGTTTTGGGGGATTTGCAAAGGGTAGCAGACAAGTACGGCAAGACAGCAGCCAACCTGGCCTGGGACATGCAGCGTTGAGTGGTACGGGAGGGGGGGCGTCAGGCTGCGTGTGGTGGTTGGGAGGATGTGAAAAGGGTAGTAGAACAGTACGGCAAGATGGTAGCCATCCTGGCGTTAGACATGCAGCGGTGAATGGTACTGGAGGGGGGGGGGTGTCAGGCTGCTTTTATTATTTTGAATGATAGCAAACCAGTAGGGCAAGACGGCAGCCACCCTGGCCTGGGTCCTGCAGCGGTGTGCAAACTTTGAAATTTCACAGGGTTTGCCCGACAAGCACAGCAGTAGGGACAGCAGTACTCCCTGTGATGGCATGGAGACATACTTAGCCTCAGAAGTACATATTACACCTTTTTATTGCTGTTGGGCCTGCGTCATCAGCATGTCTGTTCTGCTGCCACTGCAGGTCTGATCTTGCTCTGATCCTGGATCCCAGCGCTCCACTAGAGCAGGCCATTGAGCTAGCAGCCACAGCAGCAAAGGCAGGTCCACCTGCAGCAGCTCCTGCAGCGGCAGCAGATGCAGCAGCAGCAGATGCAAAGGGCCAGCTGGCACGTGGCAGCAGCAGCAGCAGCAGCAGCAGCAAGTTCTTGAAGGGTGGCAGGAGGCCTGGTGATGCTGCTGTCGACTCTGGTCCATCTACGCCTGTAGCTGCCAGCAGCAGCAGCAGCAGCAGCAGCATTGCAGTAGCTGCAGGGTCTGCTGCTGCTGGCTTGCAGCGGCTGGGACTGGGTAGGTCTAGCAGCAAGAAGGATGGTGAAGGTGGAGAAACGGGTGGCAGCGGTGGGGGCATCTTTCTGCCACCACCCAAGAGCTGGAAGAGCAAGATGCAGACAGGGCAGAACGCCAGCAGCAGCAGCAGTGAGCAGCGGCAGGAAAAGGAGCAGCAGCAGCAGCATGCAGCAGAGGCTCCTGTAAAGGACACAGGCAGCATCAGCAACAGCAGCAACAGCAGCACTGATGCTACTGCAGAGCCCAGCACTGGTCAGGTTGATGTCGCAGCGCCTCACACAGTGCCATCATCATCTGAGCCTCCTGCCGGCTTTGTTTGCCCCATCACCAACGACGTTATGAAGGACCCTGTCAGGGCTTGTGATGGGCTGGCATATGAGCGTGAGGCAATCGAGGTAGGAGGCTGCAGCTCTCTTGCCGCTGCTTCACTGCACACCAGCCACAAGGCATGTAGCACTGTATGATGTGCCGCACATGCACAGTGTGCATACACGCCCCATCACCAACGACGTGATGAAGGACCCTGTCAGGGCTTGCGATGGGCTGGCGTATGAGCGAGAAGCAATTGAGGTAGGTGGCTGCAGCTTTCTCTGCTGAGCAAATGAGCCAGCAACTGACGGTAGCGTGCAGGAAGATGATCATGGGCTGGCATATGAGCGGGAGGCAATTGAGGTAGGTGGCTGCAGCTCTCTCTGCTGCTGGTTGGCTGCACACCGGCCACATGGCATGTAGCACTGTGTGGTGTGCCGCACATGCACAGTGTGCGTGCATAAGCAAATGAGCCAGCAGCTGACGGTAGCGTGCAGGAGGGTGAACAGGTATGCCCCGCGCGGCACATGCATACCACTTATAACCCGGGCGTGGTGTTGCCTAGCGCATCACGCAGCCAGTCACTGCCATGCTGTGATAATTGGCTGCTAATCACGTGCCTGCCTGCCTCCCTCACTGCTGTGCTTGCTTGTGCAGGTATGGTTCCAGCTGGGCAACAGCATGATGCCTGGAGGCCACAGCCGCATCAGTCATGAGAAGCTGACGCATGATGCGAAGCTGCGGGACGCGATTGCAGCATGGAAAGCAGCGGTGGCAGCAGCAGCAGGGTGCAGCCAGTAGGAGCTCCCCTGTTGAATGGAAGGCAGCAGCAGCAGCAGCAGCAGCAGCGGGAAGCACTGAATACTGCAGCGGCTGGCAGCAAAGCGGTGCGAACGCTGATGTGTGGCTGGAGGCCACAGCCATCAGCCATGAGAAGCTGACGCCTGATTTGCAGCTGTGGGACGCCATCGCAGCATGGAAAGCAGCAGCAGCAGGGGGCAGCCGATAGCTTTACCCTGTGGAAAGGAAGGCAGCAGCAGCAGCAGCAGCGGCGTCTGATGCGCAGCTGCGGGACGCCATCGCAGCATGGAAAGCAGCGGCAGCAGCAGCAGGGGGCAGCCAATAACTCTTCCCCTTGTGGAACGGAAGGCAGCAGCAGCAGCAGCAGCAGTGGGAAGCACTGAAGGCTGCGGCGGCTGGCAGCAAGCAATGCCTGATGTGTTGGGTTGGGGGCCATGCCGCACCGCCAGCAGCACGCGCCAGATGCACAGCTGCAAGCCTTTCAGACGGCAGTGCCGTTGCCGCTTGCATGATGGAAGCCAGCAAATGGCTGGCAGCTGTACACATTCACGCCGAGGGAGGAAGTTCTGTCCTGCTGCCAGCAGCCTAAGTTAGGCCAGGCCAATTCACCTTGCAACAAGGAAGCCTGGAACACCCAAACCAGGATTTTGAAACGGTGGTATGCGAATGGGACGATAGACTGTTCCCTGAACTAGTACTTGCTGTGTGACAAGATAACGCAGGATGCATGCACCGTCAAGGGTGGTGAACGGCCGGGGGGGGGTACGTTTGTTTCTGTCTTAGTTTTACTATTCGTGAGTCATGCGCTGTGTTAGTCATGTGATGCAGCAGCTTTGCCAGAAGGCACCATGCTGTGCAGGCATCAAGTGCAATAAAGAAGAGCCACCCTTTGTGGCCTTGCCAACTAGTGCTTTCAAGGTCCATGCGGCATGCATGTCTAACAATATTCCCTCTTCTTGTGTTGTGTTGTGCACGTGCTGTGTGAAAGTGTGTGCCTTGCAATCAAGGCTGGTCCCTTTTGAGCCTCACAAGCATTTCAAAGTTTGAAACATCATATGGCACCAGTAAATCACAGTCTGGATGTTACAAACAATCAACTGGCTCGCGCCTCAGCGTCACCACTGGTGCAGGCTGCTGCTGCTGGTGGCGTCACTGCTGCTCCTGCGTGTTGCTTTGGCCCATTCTCTGCCCGGTCAGCAGGGTGCAGTGCAGCTCTGCACGCAACATACACAGTCGCCGCTGTTTCTGCTGCACTGCAGCTGCCGATCACGCGCTCTCCTTTTCATCAATAATTGCCCCCCGGGGGATAAGCTTACTCCGGTGATTTCGATTATGGCCAATAATTGCTTTTTGTTTTCCAGCAACACCAGTAAATACAACTGTAAAGCAGCAGTAATAGGTAAATCTGCTGCGGCACATCGATGCAGCGACAGTATTTTCTGTCGCAGAGAGCAGTTCCCGCTCGGAGTGTCATTTCTGTGGCTGCTTCGCAGCTCGCAGACATAAGTTTAGTAACGTTCCTTAGATGATAGAAAATCGCTTGGAAATGCCTGCTGCGCAGGCAATCCACGTACTTGCGAGGAAATCGCAGAATTGACGGCCCTATCATGTAGGCAGGTCGCAGGCAGGATTTGCGGTGTCTGCAACAGCAGCTCCGGTGCCGCTGACAACCAATTGTTGTGTCATTGGCGCCTGTGCGCGCTGCTGCGTGCAAGCATCACCACCAGCAGCTGCTTGTGGATGGCCCTGCGGGCAGTTTTGGTGTTTCACCTTAAAGACGCACCTGCTCGTCAGCGCTCCTCTTAATTAGTAATGTCGCAGTTCTATAGCAATGCCTCTGTGGTTTTCATCGTGTCGTGCCGGTGCAACAAGTTGGTCTCGGCATTCGCTGTTGTGCAGCAAGAGGTCTGCTGAACTTGCTGTTTGATCGAAACTTTTGCTTGATATAATAGCTATGTGATGAGAAGAGTTTCCAGCTGTCACGTAGTGTGGCAGCCGTGTCATCATTTGGATTGCAACACGTTCAAGCGCACTATCTAGATAGAGATCTCTGCGATATCAGGCCAAGCGACGCACGCGATATCGCTGTCAAGGTTCTTCCGCAAGTCGATATTCAAGCTACCGTTCCAAGCACAGGTCATCCGCTACCCTTTGCTCCTGCTTGCCGAGAGCATCAGCAACAGCACTTGCAATTAGTGCTGTGCATGCAGATCCTGCAAGCAGCATGCCTGTGGGCCCCACAGGCTCTGTGAAGGATACGCAGAACTAGTTACTGGTGACGAGCAAGGCGTTTGTGTCAGCAGCAGCGGCGGCAGCAGCAGCCTGCTGAGTCCCCCTGCAGCAGCGCACGTGCACCAGACAGTGCCACTGAGTGGCCATACTGTATAGCATGCTTATGTAAGCTGAATCACTGGCTCAGCTCAGAGTTGCATGTGCAGCGCTGCTGAGGCCCCCTGCAGCAGCGCACGTGCACCAAACAGTGCGTGCTGGCAATGGTGTAGACGCTACAGGATATTCGCATCACAGGTGTTCTGTGTGTTGATGTGGAAGAACTTCGTTGCAATGATAAACACCAGCTTCACATGCAAATAAACCCCCCTGACCCGCCAACAAACTTACATCTACACCAGGACGAGTGCATTCTACCCGAGGGGCTCCTGCATCTATGAGCATATTATGCCTCATGCATTGAATGCAGCTGTCAAGTCAAACTACAGCCTGATGACGCTGCCTCTGCTGAAGCGCTGTGACCAGCAGGGGCGCCGCGCCCAGTGGGCACTTGGGCTGCTGCTGCTGCTGCTACTGCTGCTGCTGCTGCCCCTGCTGCTGCTGGCAGGTTAATGGCCTTTTTTGTTAAAGAGCAGAAGGCCCGCAAGTTCAAATCAACGTCACCGGTGATGCACTAGCTGCACCTGCCTAGCATATGCTACTGCTTCAATCAATCGTCCTGACCCACAGAAACTGCCAGTCCAGCACTGCTGCTGTACCTTATACGTCTTTGCGCTGGCTTGCAAAAACCGCTGTCAGCTGCAAGTCGCTACTGCTGGCACCTGCTGCCGAGTGCCCATCAAACAGCTCAGTGCTCACAAGTGATAGCCGGGCTATGCTATGCTATGGCTTGATTTGGCAATTTGATGATGATGAAGTGATAGCCGGGCTGCTGACTACAGCCTGATTGTGCTGCGTTCGCAAGGGTACTGCCCTTGACCCAGCACCTGCTGCTGCTTCAGTGCCGCCTTCTTCACCTGGCTAGCCGGCGCAGTCGTCCTAACACTGCTGCTATCCCTTGCCTTGGTAGATGCGGTACTGCTGAACCTCGATTTGATGCTGCCGGCGCTGTTGCTGGGTTTAGCAACCATTCCAAGGTTGCTGTCGCTGCCGGTAACAGGAATGGGCCGAATGCCGGCCCTGCCTTCGTGCATTGCGTTGTACAGGTACCAAATCCACGCCTCTGGTTGCCCTGGCTGGCAGTAGTGCAGGCAATCTAGTGCTGGCGTGTTGCGCATGCCAACATGGTTGTCTACCAGGGGAGCGGTCATGTTGTAACCGGGAATGACATGCAGCAAAAACCTGCAGCCACACAGCGTCAGCAGCGTTGGCGCCAGTGGAGTTAGTAGTGCGTAAATCATCATCAAGCAGCATTTGTAGCAAACCCATCCCGTATCCGCAGTACAGTCAAGCTTACAGTTGTTAAAGCAAAGCAGCATTGCTCACGCAGTGAATGCAGCTGGAACATGTATTGTACATCTTCTCACTGTTGCAGCGTGTCCCTTGCAGCCATGTTTAGGATTTAGGGTGACCCTAAACCCTACGAGTTGGTGATGCATAAAACGCAGCTGAAGCCACTGTACTACGCAGTGCATCTACTCACTTTGGCAGCGTGTCCCTCAACAGCTGAAACACTGTACAGTCTCATATACCATGTTGACAATGTATTCATTTGGGGTGTCTAATACCATTCAAATAGTGGCGGGACCCACAAGCAAGTAATCTTTTTGAAAACACTACTCACTTAGGCAGTGTGTCCCGCAACACCACGTTGAGCCCATACGAGTTGGCCCACAGTGCTGAGCCGTATGCAGTGGCAGCAGTGGCATCCACGGTCGACTGCAGGCTCAGCACCCCACTGGCTGGCTCGTAGCTATACCCTGCAGAATAGCAGCGGCAAGCAGTTGAGCAATGTCAGATCATTGCTGTAATGCTAACCATTCACTGCAGACTGCAGGACAGCAGACTGCTGCTTGTTTAAATTCAGAGGACTGGTTGACGCTCAACATGTAGCGGCATGCACACAATGTGTGCCAGGTCAGCTGGGTGAATTGCAGGCGGCTCTCGGCACAGCATGTGTGGCCACTCGCTTCTGGAGGCCACCTAGTAGCTTCAAGAGAGGCTGCAGCTGGTAGGCTGGTGCCCACAGGCAGGTTTCACTTTGCTACGTGCGCAATGCCCTTGCATGATGCACCAGCACAAACGCATCAAACCAGAAGCTACAAGGGCCTTACGCTCACCATCTAGCGGCATGCACACATTGCGTGCCAGGTCAGCAGGGTGAATCGCTGGCGTCTCTCTGAACAGCATGTGTGGCCAATCCTTCTTGGTGTCTATGTAGTACTGTCCCAGGGCTTGCAGGTCTGGTTGGTAGGCAGATGCCCACTCGGCAGTCTTGCGGTGCCAGGTGCCGGTGTTGATGTAGAAGATGTCTTGGGGGGATGCCAGGCGCTGACGCAGCAGCGGAAGAATGCCGCCACCAGCAACCTGTAGTAAAACAGTACAACAAAGTACGACATGGGTTTTGGGTAATTTTTGGTAGAAGGGTTCACAGTGCAGGTGCTGATTCAGCAAAGTCTCCAGGAAATGCGATGGGCTGCCGCAGCAGAGGAAGAATCTCGACGTCATCAACCTGTGCGCAGCAGAAGGGGGGGCACGAAGTAACACATTAGTGAGACCCTGTCTGAGTGTGCCGATGTTGGTGTAGAATATGTCTTGGGGGGATGCCAGGCGCTGACGCAGCAGCGGCAAGATGCCACCACCAGCAACCTTGCGGTAACTGAGCAGGCCGCAGTTGTACATATGTTTCCGCAACAGATATCACTGTGTGCTTGCAGCCGCGCATAACGCACCTCTGTGCTGTTGACCGAGCTGCTTGTGAGTGCGGTGTGGACTCCACATCATGATGATGCACACGCGGCTGCCACCCGCTGACAGCTACATTACTGCTGTTGCTAGTGCCATTGTTTGTGCTGCTGCTGCTGCTGCAGATGTGACTGCCTATCATTACCAATGCTGTGTGCTTGCAACTACTAATGAAAGGCTCACCTCTGTGCTGTTGACCATGCTGCTTGTGAGTGCGGTGTGGATGATGCACACGCGGCCGCTGACTGCTGCATCACTGCTGTTGCCAGTGCCATTGTTGTTGTTGTTGCTGCTGCTGCCGCTGCTGCTGCTGCAGATGTCACTGCCTATCGTTACCAATGCTGCTTGCAACTACTAATGAAAGGCTCACCTCTGTGCTGTTGACGAGGCTGCTTGTGAGTGCGGTGTGGATGATGCACACGCGGCCGCCACCAGCACCAGTCAGGTGGAAGCAGTTGGATACACCATCAGCTCCAGGCTGCTTGCTGAAGTCCTGCACATCCCTGAGCAGCAGCAGCAGCAGCAGCTGATATAGGTGAGGTGGAAGCAGTTTGACACGCCATCAGCGCCCGGCTGCTTGCTGAAGTCTGTCACATCCCTGAGCAGCAGCAGCAGCAGCAGCGGCAGCAGCAGCTGACATGTCAGACTGAGGTCAGGTGGAGGCAGTTGTACCCGCCGTTGGCCCTAGGCTGCTTGCTGAAGTTTTGCATATCCCTGACAGGCAGCAGCAGCAGTGATATCACGTTATCTCGTGCTGCAGCACGCAAACAGACCAGGCACTTCGCCATCTGCCGCCAGCAGACGTTGCCGGATGTTCCACTATTCACGGAAAATGCCTTACGTCACAACACACACTGTAACACACCACACTCACTTGTGGTCTATGCTAATTTTGCAGTTGTACTGGCCCTAAAAGGTGGTCAACGCACACAGGCAGCCCCCCACCACAGAAGCCTGAACCCTGAACCCCAAACCCTTGATACCAACACATTGCGCTCACTTGGGGTCTGTGCTGATCTTGCACTCCGTCTGGCCCCAGAAGTCATACAGGAAGCACTGCAGCGCTCGGTACAGCGTCTTGGAATGAGAGTCCCTGCAAACACAAACACAGAAAAAAATGCAACACAGCAGGTGCGGTCAGGGGTTGCCTAGCACTTTAAATGGTTCCAGGAGTCGAGTAACAAGCACTGCAGCGCGCGGTACAGGGTTTGAGAGTGAGGGTACCTGCAGCCACAACACAGGTACAGCACATCTGGTGCTGTGACGCAGCTGCAGCAGAAGCGCTAACAGCAACTGAAGGCCCCGTGATGCAGCTGCAGCAGAAGCGCTAACAGCAGCTGCAGGCCGCAGCGTTGCAGCTGCTTAGCACTGTGCTGCCTTGAGCATGCAAGCCTGCCGAAGGGCCAGCAGCCGTGACTGAATGACAACAGGTGACACGGACGCATCTTCAGGATATATACCTGCTGCTGCCGCTGCTGGTGGTTTTTCTGTTGGCAAGGCCCCATACTAAACTATAGTGCGGCTTATGGCGGCTGCTGCTGCTGCTGCTGGTGCTGATGTTTGTTGTTGATTGTTGGGCTGTGATGCTGGCAGCACTGCCTCTACGTTGCATGCCATATCTTTACTAGTACAGCTGCTGCTGCTGCTGTTGCTTGAGCCAGGAGCTGTTGCCCGTTTTGCGTGTCATGGTGTACCTGGTGCAGCTTCTGCCTGTGTTGTGACGCTGGGGCTGCTGACTCATTCTGTCCTAGCTGATATATGCTGTCCTCCTGCTGCTGCTGCCTTTGCCTCCATGCGTAACTCGTACTTGTGCTGCAGCGATCGTACCTACTGCTGCCGACTCCACTTGCTGCTGCTGCTGCCGCTACTGCTGCTGCTGCCGCTACTGCTGCTGCTGCTGCTGCAGTGGCAACTCACCTGAATAGCAACAGCTTCCTGCCCCTGAGTTCGTTCCTGCTGCTGCTGCTGCTCTTATGCCACGGGTAACAGCTGCAAGTACTTCAGCGTCTGTGTGTACTGCTGTCGCCTCTACTTGCTGCTGCTGCTGCTGCCACTACTGCTGCCGACTCCAGTTGCTGCTGCTGCCGCTACTGCTGCTGCTGCTGCAGTGTCAACTCACCCTATAAGCCACAGCGCCCTACCCCTATGGTTTCTCCTGTTGCTGCTGCCGCCCTTACTGCCACGGGTAACTACTGCAATGCCTTCAGCATCTGTATGTATTGCTGTTGCCTTTACTTGCTGCTGCTGCTGCTGCCGCTGCTGCTGCTGTTGCTGTGTCAGCTCACCCGATGAGCCACAGTGTCCTGCCCCTGAGGTAAGGCACCAAGTCGCATGGCGACAGCTGCAGGATGGACCCTCCTCCCAAGTTCTTTGCCAAGTCTGCAAAATTATGTAGCACAACAGCACGCAGCAGAAGGATCACACATTGAAGCTCCTCCCTGTGCATGTGCAAACTTGTCAGCAGAAGCAACTTGTGCAACCATTCGCATGAACAGATGTGCACGCCATCTTGGCAACAGCATAATGAGACAGAGATGTCCTGACATGCGTTTACATAGCTTACGCATAGCATTACACTGTTGCCGGCTGCTGGTGGTCGTGCTGCTGCTGCTGCTGGTGAAGTTGCTGCTGCCATTGCTGATGTCAGTTCTGCATGTGCTGCTGCCGCTGCATCAGGCGGCAACGCTACAGGGCATGCTTTTTTGAAGCAACAAGCCAGTTCAGCACTGAAGCAGGTTCCTGATAGAATAGCTGTCAAGCTGCTGTTGCGTTGCTGCTGCCAGCTGCATCATATCAGCTCCTGGAACGGCGTCCCAGCCACGATGCAACGCAGCAATGTTACATGCTGCGCTTACCAAAGCTGTTCTTCGCCTGCTGCGTTGTGCAGACGCCCCACACAGTGCCATTAGGGTTGAATGAGCACACACTGCCCCTGCACATGTGCAGAGCAGTTGCCTGTGTAAGCAGCTGTTTACAACAGCAGGTGCGCAAGCAGTAGGCAGGGGTACTTCCAGTGCACTTCTCTAGCCAGAGACGGCTGCCAATCAACCCAGCAGCTGCAGTGACTGAACATCTGTTGTGATAATCAATATCTTACCAGTCGTTTGGCTGTTGCCAATCTCTCGACTGGCATCCCGAAACGCAGCGGCTGCTTACTCCACCAAACAGCAGTGGGGGACCCTGGCTAGAGTACTCTACTGGACAAATTTGACCATTTGCAACTGATACACCTATTAATAGTGCAGTGATCGTGCAAGCGATTCGGAGCATCTTGAACTTGGCCTGTTTGCTAACGATGCGGATCGGAGCACAGCTAGAGCAGTATCATGCAATATAAGGTCTTTTAGTAGTGTTCTATGATTGAGCTGGCGTGAAAATTAGAGTTCAGTTTGGCTCGTGGGCGCGCTGCACAACGCGCCAACGGAAACAGCAAAGAAACGCGCTGCCTGGGCACCGCCTAGGCCTTAAATCGTTGAAGCTATTTACGCGGCATGCTTAACGCGAGCATTGCGACATGTATATGCCATGCGCATAGATGTGTCACACAGCAAGTGACATACCACAAAACACTCAGTCTGCCTAAGTGACCCACAGACTGGCCAGCAATCAAGACGCAACTTGGTGCTGGTCTAGATTGTAGTACGCACATCCACAAGCCGTGCATGGCCTGGTCACCTGACAAGTTTCTATTCTGCATGTAGGTCACTGCCTGCACAACCTGTACAGCAACATGTCGCCTCAAAAGCAGAGCATGTGCCAAGCTGCTGCTGCATCTGCATGACAGCATCACTGCGTGAGGCAACAGAACAGGCGCAACATGCCAGAGACCGAACTGGTCGGATAGTGTCCTGACTCAATGCATTGTCCACATTTCCACATTTTGGATGCACATGGGGCCTGCTGTTACTAACAAAAAATAGTACTGTTGCCCCGCGGCGGGGGCACCCGCACGATGGCGCGTGGCCGGTGAAGCGCCGGATGCCTGGGCTCCTGGCGCACTGCTGCCGTAGCACCAGCAGCAGGGAGCGGGCACCGCAGGGACTGGGCAGCGGGGACCCCGTCAGCCGTGCTGGGCGCGGTGCAGAGCACGACAGGCTGGTATGCTGCTTAGAAAGGGAAGCTGGGCAGACAGGGAGGCCGGTAACAGCTGGGGACCAGAGAGCTACATAGTTGCTGTCTGGTGCAAGCCAGTCACTCCCTGCTCAAGATTCTGCGTGCTAGTGCACACTCACAGCCTGCGACAGCAGCACTGCGGCACTGCACTGTCTTACAGTGGTTTCACATGGACGGGCTCATTGGCCTGCCCCAAAAATGCATGCGCTATCTATAGTCAGTTCCCGTAGCAGTATGCAGCAACAACTGTAAGAGCATGGTCACAGTAGCGATGGTGACACACTAATTCAAAACATTGGAGCTTATCAATGGAAGTATTCAGAACCAAAGAGGCAAGGTGTAACCTGACCCATACTACTGGTCCCAGAGTCTGGGACGATAACGAAATGGTAAAATCAAGGTAGAATCGGCAACCAGATGTTGCCAAGCGGTGCAACCTGCCATCATGCAGTTGCAGCACGCCACCATCACACGCAGCCTCTGAGGCAACACATAATGATGCTGAACCATCACGAAGCACGATCTAATCACCACAGCAGCCCAGCAACCAAGCGTATACATTTTGACACATTCAAACATGACTCGCGCCAGATGCTCAATAATGAATAGCCCAAGCATGCCCAAATTTTGGCAAAACACAGTGTAGCAGTTTAGCCGCACCATTCAACCCACAGGGATGACTGCCATAAATGGCTCAGCATTGATCCACCAAGCGTGTTAACCACCAAGTGCAGGTCAGAGTGCTAGCGGTGACGCATAAAGCAACAAGCCAGGCATATCACCAAACTATGGTGGCTGGGTACCAGCTGAGCCATCTGATGTAGCAGCAGCAGCAGCAGCAGCATGATGTGTCGCCTCTCACACCTTGGGATGTCGGGCAGTGCAGTTGCCAACGGGGCATCCTCAAGGTGCGGGCTGCGTGACCCTCATCATACGCAGCCAACCATGCTGCTGCTGCAGTTATGCTGCTGCCAAAGTTCCAGCCGCCTGCCAAGCAACAACACCAAGCATATATCCCGGCATGCTTTCTGACAATCTAGGCAACAAGGACGGGCCGGCCTTTGGGGTCCTATCGCCATACTGGATGTGGCAGCAGCCAACAGTAATGGCCATTGCATGATTACCGGGAATATTTCAACCAGCGGGATCACGGAAGCCAATTGAACGTGGTTGGACTTGCCAGCGGCACCACTACTGCTACAGGCCACACGAGCTAGGACAGCCAAAGCCAAAGATTGCTGTTAGAACACACAACACATCCAGTCCAAGCCCAGCTACAAGTTGTCACTGCATGATGACCTACCCTGGGTGACCTCAAGCAGGATCATGGCACCCAGATTGTAACGCCGGCAGCAGCACTGCCTCTAAACCGCCAATGTCTGCTGCTGCTGCAGCTCCTCCTGCAGATTCTCATCAACACAATCATCATAAACACAACCGAGAAGGGAACGGAGGCAACACCAAACAGTGACAAAAGATCAAGCCTGCAGTCCAAGCCCAGCCCTTCATATCATGGCAGCCAGATCGGCCAGCCAGCGGCACCGCTGCTGTTAAACCGCTAATCCCACACCTGCTGCTGCTGCTTATGATGCAGCCAAACTCAGCAAACACAAGGAGTTCCAGGTAGCCCTAGCCAAGCACTAATGTGACAACAAGCCTGCAGCCCCAGCCAATTTCAAGGACCACGGCATCCAGATCCGCCAGCCGTCTTCACCCCTGCCGCTGAACTAGTTATCCCTGCTGCTGCTGCTGCTGCTACTGCTACAGATGCCAAGCAGCCGAACTCCACAAATCCATATCAAGAGGGAGTTCAGGTAGCCATAGCCAAACACCAACTTAAAAACAAGCCTGCAGCCGCAGCCAGCACCAAGGAGCACAGCATCTAGATCCGGCGGCCGGCGGCACCCCTGGCGCTGAATTGATTATCCCTGCTGCTGCTGCTGCTGCTGCAGGTAAGACAACGATGCTGAGGCAAGAAAGCCTCGAAAACACAACCCAGCAAACAGTAAAGGCAGCCAAACGCAAACGTCCTTTTAGGAAAACAAGCCTGCAGTGACAGCCTGTCACTTCATATCACAGGAGCCACAGCTGAGCATATTTTTGAAGATCAAGCCTGCATACGACTCCATACCAAGGCATGCACTTTGGTGTGTGCTGCGTGCATATGGAGTCCATGACAAACCAGTACAGTTGCTTGTCGTGTTCGATAGCGTTGCCAGCCGATTGGCTGGGCATGCAGTCAGCAGATTCACCAGGAAGATCTGATTGACCTGGTGTTTTGACCAGTGTTTCGTGGCGTGAGCAGCCAGAACTTGCTTGAATAGATATTTTTCTTTGAGTTGTATGCAGACTGACCGCAATGTGGCTACGACTGTGAGTCTGTTGTTGTGTCACTTCCAGTGGCCGTCTGTTTCCACGAGTGTGGCGCCCATAGGGCGCATCGTGGCCTGATCCCAGTGTCTCTGGGATCACTGGGGCTTGAGTGATTGATTGTTAGGCAGTATTTTGTGCTGTAACTTACAGAATCTCAGGCTCTCGATTGGCAGACTGTCCAATCGACGTGTCTCCAATCGAGAGCCTGAGATTCTGTACGTTACAGCACAAAATACTGCCTAACAATCAATCACTCAAGCCCCAGTGATCCCAGAGACACGTCGATTGGACAGTCTGCCAATCGAGAGCCTGAGATTCTGTAAGTTACAGCACAAAATACTGCCTAACAATCAATCACTCAAGCCCCAGTGATCCCAGAGACCCCAATTTGCGGGTTTGCTGAGGCCGCGACGGCCTCTCACAGCAGCGACAGAAGTTCGTCATCTGGCGAGCAGTAGTTACCAAGTTGTGTGCAGCACCAGGACAGCCCTCGTGCAGCACAGCTGGCCTCAGAAATAATTTAGCAATCAGTAGTACGCAGCAGCCAAAGCAGCTGCCGCACTAAGGGGAACTTGCTGCTGCCAGTGCAGCAGCAGCAGCAGATCACCCTAACATCTAACGCAGCGGCAGCCCGCACCCTGCGGGTTGTTCGCAGCGGCAGCCCGCACCCTGCGGGTTGTTCGCTGCAAGCTGTTGTGAGCTGCCCTTTTCTGCTGCATGAGCCATCGCAGCAGGAGAGGACAGTTCCCATTGTTCACTGGTTCCCTCAGTGAACAGTTTCAGCAGATCGTGCAGCAGGCACAGCAGGCCGTTGCCGCAGCAGATACAGGCTCATCGGGCAGCAGCAGCGACGACGACACTGTCAGCAGTGCCTACAGCCCGGCAGCAACACCAAGGTCAGCCCCGCAGTGGCAGGCCAACGCAGCTTTTCATCGGCACTCAGCAGCAGCAGTGCCATCTGAGCAGCACAGCAGCCTACGCTCACCACTCGCCACAGCCTTCTACAACGGTTGTGGTGGTTACAGCACAATGCCTGCTAACAGCAAGTATGAAGGCGAGTGCGGGGAGGCATATCTGACCTGGCAGCAGGATGTCAGAGCACAGCAGGCAGCCTTTACCAGGCAGTGCGGTCTCAAGGAGAAGGAGCCTTCTATGGAGAGCTACTTCGACATGCTTCGCGAGAACTGCTGCCCGGGCAGTGATGTGGCGATCTCCGTGGACAAGGTGCAGGAGCTGCTGTCAGACCTGACGGACCAGGCTGCGCTGGGATACTATCCACCAGCGCAGCTACCAGCAGCACTAGCCACATACATACAGTTGCGGCAGTCCAGCATAACGGACTGGCCCAAGGCGCTGCAGCAGGCCATGAAGGATCTGCCAGCAAAGGTGGAGGCAGCAGCAGCGAGGTGTGAGCCACCACGTCTGGCCGCCATCAGCCCGCCCCACTACAACCAGCCATGGATTCCCACGCCTGCAGCAGCAGCAGCGGGAGCACCAGCAGCAGCAGCACTGCCTCCAGCAGCTGCAGCGGCAGCGCAGGGACAGGCAGAAGATGCGGCTGCCGAACCAGACGCAGCAGCTGCAGATCCTGCAGCAATGGCTGCGGCAATGATACAGTCAGCAGCAGCTGCAGCAGCAGCAGCAGCTGCAGCAGCAGCAGCAGCTGCAGCAGCAGCAGTGGCGCAGGGCAGAGCAGCAGCGTCTGCCCGTGCCAAGCCACCCCACATACGTGTGGGTGGTGCCACCATTACACCCACGCAGGCCGTCAACGAGGTTGCATGGGTGGCACTCAGCCTGCTGTATGGGCTTGCTGCAGGCGTACTATGCGCTGAAGCAGCATGGTGCGCAGGGTGCACGTAGCATACCAGCCTGGCGGCAGCACGTAGAGCTGCGCTACCAGCTGGTGCAGTACCTGCCCGGCGCGCCACCATACTCCCTCGTTCAGGTCTTCATGGGAGGCCTGAACGACGCCATGCTACGCGCGCATGGCGAACTGTGGCTCAGCACACGCACAACCGCAGATCTGTCAGCTCTAGCACTTGAGCTTGACCACCACCAGACCCGCATGCAGCAGGCGGCCATAGTTGACCGCACGGCGCAGGCATACAGCGGGTCAACGCAGCAAGCAGGCAGGGCCCCAGCAGCAGGCAGAGCACTCGCAGCTGGCGCCAACACCCCGGAGCAGGGCCGCCAGCAGGGCGATGACAGCTTAGAGCAGCTGGTGCAACGGATGGCCAGGGGCAGGCCAGAGGAAGTGGCCCGCATCATGTCCCTTTGCAGGAAAGCTAAGCGCTCACCCAAGGCGCCGGACGCCCTCTGCTGCCTCCCAGAGCACAGCCTGGACAAGCAAGTGCGTGCACACAGCAACGCAGAATGCTTCAAGCAGAAGGGGCAGCAGGCTCAGCAGTCACAGCAGCAGCAGGCACAGCTGCTGCAGGGCTTTGCAGCACAGCAGCTCTCCCCTCCTGCCAGCAGCAGCAGCGGCAGCGTTACTCAGCAGCAGCTGACTGAGATGCTGCAACCTCTGCAGCAGCAGATCAGCCTGCTGGCAGCAGCAGGCCAGGCAGGCCTGCCAAACCAGGTGCCGCGCTCCATGGCACCTCCTCCCAACCGCTTCAGCTCGGGCGGTGGCCGGCAGTCGCGGCCGCCTTGCGACCTGTGCGGTTACCAGTGGGGCCACCCGCCCGGCACCTCCTGCTACTGCGACAACCCCAGCATCGCACCTCGCAACTGGGGCCCGAGCGCTGACACAGCGCCAGAGGGCGTGCTCAGGTATGTGCAGCGCTGCTTGGAGCTGAAGCTCCAATGCAGGCTGGACAAATGCATGAACGTCATGCAGCAGCTGCGCAACCAGGGCAGGCTTTCACAGCAGATCCTGCAGCAGCTGGAGCAGCAGGCACGACAGCAACCTGCCCAGCAGCCGTTCAACGCAGCTGCGGGCATGCAGCAGCAGTACTACGAGCAGCCCCAGCAGCCCAGTGCACCGACACTGCCATGGGAGCAGCGGCCAGATACGCCATACAGCATGGTGGGCAGCAGCTTCAGCATGGGCATGCGCAGCACAGCAGGCCCTGCCATGTCTTCTACTGGCAGCACCACGCTGCCATACCTGGGGCACCCAGCCCCAAGTAACGTTACGAACACCCCACCATTGCAGCAGTCCTACAACGCTCCTGCAGGAGGTGGCTGGTACGGCAGCCAGCAGCACTACTCAGGCGCGCTCGGCATTGTGGATGACCAGCACTGGGCCTGCAACGGCGTGCCCATCGGCTGGTCCCTCAGCAGCGGCCACCACGCTGCTGGCACCCCGCCCCGAGCATCAGTGGGCATGGAGGGCTGCGTGCGTGCAGCCCACTCACACAGCAGCTGCAGCTCCGCACGCTGCCCGCCTGGTGCTTACTCAGGCATGGCAGGCATGGTGCAGGCAGCCAGCAGCAGCAGCACTGCAGCAGCAGCGCGACAGCCCTTCAGCGCATCAGCACATTGCATGCCGGCAAGGGCCCCCACCTTTCAGGAGCTGATCTCACAGCTTGCTGAGGATTGTGCAGCAAAGGCTGCCAGCAACAGCAGCAGCACAGCCGCAGCGGGAGCCCAGACCCGCAGCAATACAAGACTGAAGCCCTCCGACCTCAAGCCCTTCACACCTGGGGAGAAGGTCGTGCCTGCTGATCCCAACACCGCAGCAGGCGGCAGGCGAGGAGCGGTGCTTCAGCCAGCAGCAGCCAAGCTGGACTTCCCAGAGGGCAGCATCAGCTTAGACATTCTGGAGGAATTTGTGCAGGCATTGTCAGCACGTGTGACAGGAGTCATGACAAAGGCCATGCAGGAGGAGCTGATGCCCTTGCTGGTGCAGGTCAGGCAGGCAGCGGCAGCGGCAGAGCAGGCCACCGCAGCGGCAGCAGCAGTCTCCCGCAGCAGCAGTCTGTCAGTGCAGCCAGCAGTAAGCGCTCCCGCCGGTGACCGCAGCAGCAGCAGCAGCAGCTGCAGCAACAGCAGCGGCGACCAGATCAGCTGGCTGTTTGCTGCACGCGCACCACGGCTCCTCTTCCCCATCAAGGAGCTGGACTACGAGGACTATTGCAGTGCTCGCCGCTGCCTTCACAAGATCAGGGATCCCCTGCCTGGGGAGCCTCGTTACCTCAAGCTGATCTTCGGCAGTCGCGAGGTGGCCATCCGCAACGTGGCCGAATATAAAGGCTGCAACATTGCCCTGATCACCCAGCAGTTCTGCGACCTGCACAGCATCCAGTATACGCTGGATGTGCAGCCGGCCCTCAAGCAGATTGACGGCCAGGTGCGTCCCTGCAACATTGGGCGCACCATGGGCAGCGTGAAGCTGGTTCTGGGGCCGCACACCAAGCGGCCACTGGAGCTGGAGCTGCCGCGCGGCCTCAGCGTCATCCAGGGCGATGCCAACGGGATGTACAACCTCATCCTGGACACGGAGACGCTGAAGCCGCACTTTGGCCACGTAAACCCCGCTTACCAGCACCTGGTCTGGTACCCAGACGCCCCCAGCAGGGACCTCACGGCATCCCGGTGCAGGTTAGCCACCCACGGCCCATCAACGGCGCGCCCTCAGGCGACTACAACGCGGCGGGTGCTCAGAGCACACCGCCAGGATTCACTGGCAGGCACAGTACACCCGCTGCATTCATTGGCGCAGCAGGGCAGCTGTGCACCGAGCTGCCATGTGAGTTCAGCTGCAGCAGCAGCAGCAGCAGTGGCCCGCAGCTGGACCCTGCTGATCTGTCAGTGCCTGTAGTCGCAGCAGCTGCAGCTGCCGAGCAGCCAGTGCAGCAGGACACTGCTGCAACCCCACCCGCAGCAGCCACCTGCAGCCCGGCTGCTGCAGGCAGCGGCAGCACAGCTTCTGCCGCACCACGCTGCAGCGGCAGCAGCACCGCTAACGCTGCTGCCAGGAAGGATGAATGCATGCAACAGCTGCAGTGTGTGGAGACACCAGCCGCCATGCCAGGCTGCGAGACCTGGCAAGCAGCATCACACACCCTGCATCACACACCCTGCATCACACACCCTGCATCACACACCCTGCATCACACACCCTGCATCACACACCCTGCATCACACACCCTGCATCACACACCTTGCATCACACACCCTGCAGCCACACACCCTGCATCACACACCCTGCATCAATAACTCCTGCAGCCAATAAATACCCCGCATCACACACCCCGCATCACACACCCTGCATCACACACCCTGCATCACACACCCTGCATCACACACCCTGCATCACACACCCTGCATCACACACCCTGCATCACACACCCTGCATCACACACCTTGCATCACACACCCTGCAGCCACACACCCTGCATCACACACCCTGCATCACACACCTTGCAGCAGCTGCATGGTGACGCACACGGCAGCTGCCTTGAGTGCGGCAAGCCCACCTGGTTGCTCAAGCAGGGCAACACACCAGTGGTGGCCACCAGCTGCGGCTGCCACCAGCAGCAGCAGCAGCGCACACCGCTGCTGCACTACGGCAGCGCCCTTTTGGCGCTGCTGTTGGCGTTCATCCTGGGCGTGTACTACTACTGCCTGGACGTGCCCACCTGCGGCCTGACCTCTTGGCTGGGCAGCAAGCTGCTGACAGCAGCTGGCAAGGCTGTCCTCCACAAAGTGCCGGCACCACCACCGCCGCCACCAAACCCCAAGGTTGTGCATCAACAGCAGCTTGTTTGTGACATTGTTTATGCAATGCAATCAAATTGCTTTTTGCCTCACTCCCTTTCTCCTTGGGAGAAAAAGCTGTTTAGGCTTGATATGATGCAATTCAATTTGATCTTCTGCTTTCAACCACTGTTCACAAACAAGACACTTGAAATTACTTTTCTTAACAATGGAAAGTCGACGTTTGTCCCATTGTGGATGAGATTTCACACCTTGCCTCCTACGTTTTTCAAAGTATTCTGCATCTTGTGGCAAATATGGGTTTGCATCCTTCACCATGACATGTCGACGGATAGGGGTGTTCCTAATGTCATATAGGAGGAGCTCTTTGTCTCCGTACTTACCATAAAATACCCAATTTCGAGCAGCAGGCAGCAGCAGTGAAGGCCTACCATGCAGCACAGCCCATGCATGGCAGGAAACGGAGGAACAGCACCACCATTCGGCGCAAGCGCCGCATCGCAGCCCTTGCTAGGCTGCGACGGGAGGAAGCAGCAGCAGCCGCTGCTGCAGAAAGGGCACAGCGTCCACGCACACGGCTCAGCTGTGGGGCACTTGCAGCACGCTCAGCGTTGCTCTTTATCATGTGCCTCTGCAGCACCGGCATGTCAGTAACAGCTATGCAGCTCAGCAGCGGCATCAACGGCGCCATAGGCACTGGCAACAGCGTGCAAGGGGGGCAGCACTGGGAGCCAGCAGCAGCAGGCCTGCAACCACAGCAGGCCATGCAGCTGCTGGGGGGCGAGCTTGCTGCGCTGCGGCGCAGCAGGTTTCGCTGCTGCTGGTGAAGAAGACGACCAGGGCAATGGCAGCCCCACTGCCATACGCTGGTACCAGGCTGATCCTGCAGCTCTGGATCAGCTCTCCCTGGAGGGTGCTACCGAGGAGCCACACGACATCAGATGGGCTGTGCACCCCACTGGTCAGTGGATCATCGGGAATCACCCAGACCTAACAGCAGAGCAGAATGCAGCCATCATTGAGCTGCTTCAGAAGCACAAGGAGCGCAGCTTTGCTTACTCTATGAGCCAGCTGCCAGAATATGTAGGGCCGCACGCTCCCATCAGCTTTGAGCTCAAAGACAGTACGAAGCCTATGTGGCAGCCGCCACGGCAGTATGTAGAGGAAGAACTTGTTATTGGTGATGAGAAAGTTAAGGAAATGCTCACAGCTGGGATTATCTTTGAGGTGCCCTCTACTAACCGCCACTGTGCAGCTGTCACTTTGGCCATGAAAAGGGCACCTGACGGCAGCTGGACTGATAGGCGCTTTGCCATTGATTTGCGTCTGGTGAATGCCAATTCAGTTGTTGATAAGTATAGCATGCCTACGCCTGAGGAGCTGTTCCGCCGCATGAGCGGGGCACACTTCCTCAGCAAAATTGACATGCGCAGCGGCTTTTTTGCGCCGGGTCTGGAGCACCACACCAAGCTGCAACTATGCTTCAGGTGGCGATCACATGTGTATGCATTTCATCGCCTGCCTTTTGGGCATATCAACGCAACTGCTGTGTTCCAGAGAGCTGTGGAATACGAGCTCCAGGCTGCTGGCCTCGAGGGCTGCAGTTGTGTTTTTGTTGATGATGTGTGCATTTTCAGTGACAGCATTGAGGAGCATATGGCACAGCTTGATAGGCTGTTTGAGCATTTTGCCAAGGTTGGGCTGCGGGCACATCCAGCTAAAACCATTGTTGCTACAGACTGCCTGCCATACCTAGGCCACTTGATCAACGCCACGGAGCTCAAGCCTGACCCTGCCAAGATCGCCGCCATGGCATCACTGCAGCCGCCCAACAACGTCAAGCGACTGCAAGCCCACCTTGGGCTCTTCAACTACTACCGCTGCTATATTCCTAATATGGCACGCGTCGCCAAGCCCCTCTACGGTCTGCTCAGCAAGGGCGCCACTTTCATCTGGGGCCCAGAGCAGCAGCAGGCTTACGTTGAGCTCAAGAAGCAGCTTACCACACCCGGCCTTGCCCTGCAGCTACCAGCCCGCGACGCCCAGTACCGGCTCTACACCGACTGGAGTTCCACCGGCATCGCTGCAGTGCTTAATCAGGTCGACGCAGCAGGCAATGAAGGATTAGTGGCCTGTGTCAGCCGCAGCCTTAACACAGCTGAGCAGAACTACCCAGCTTGGAAGGGGGAGATGATGGCAGCTGTTTATGATATCAGGGCGTTCAGGCCATACCTTCTGTGCAAGCATTTTCAGCTCATAACAGACCACAAAGCCCTGTTATGGATGCTTACACAGAAATCACCAGTGGGACAGCAGGCCCGGTGGCTCATGGCCATTGCTGAGTACAGGTTCAGCATTCAACATAGGGCAGGGATTGACAACCCAGCAGATGTGCCCAGCAGGGAGCCCACAGCATGCACAGCGGACTGGACAGGCAGCAGGTTAGACACAGCGACAGATTCCTGGGCTCTGGCAGCAGTGCTGTTGGCGGATGGCAGCCCAGACCCCACTGTGTACACGCATGACCAGCTTGCCTTTGATTTGGGCATGCACGCAGCGAACCCAGCGGCAGCCAGCAGCGCAGCTGCAGCTCAGTGGGGTTTTTCAGCATCTGCAGGCCTGGCGGCGCAAGCTGCTGGGCCAGCAGCTGCTGCTGCTGGCGCTCTCCCAGACCGTCTGTCGTCCCACCTTGCGGCAACCGCCCATACCACCAAGCCCACCGACAACGTAGTCCAACACTACGCCCTCCAAGCCCTCACAGCCATCAGTGCAGCCGGCAGCGACCTTGAAGACTTCACGCCGCCCCCGGCCACACTGCTTGGGGGGGGTACTGGGGCTTCATTTTTTGACCCTAGCAACAACGACAGCTGCCCCGCCATGGCATGGCAGCAGCAGCAACTGCGACACGCAGCAGCACAGTGAATTCAACAGGCAGCACAGGCCACGCAACACAGCAGCGCAGCGCCTCCTGCCCCGCCAGCCACAGCAACAGCGAGCAGCCAACAGGACAGTCCACAACAGCATGGCAGTTTTCCCACACCGCAGCTCAGCGCGCAGCAGGCAGCACAGGCACCGCTCTACAGCAGCGCAGCACCTTGTGCCCCGCCAGCAACAGCACTACCAGGCAGCTACCTGGGCATGCCAGACCACCTTGGCATTCGCCCCACGCAGCAGCTCAGCACACAGCCAGTGGCAACCTAAACCCTAAACCCTGTTGTCATGTTTGCCAGTGAGTCGTGGGCATTGACTAAGCGGCAGACGGAGCGCCTGGAGTGTGTACATTCTAGCTGTCTGCGGCAGCTGTTGCACGTGCGGCTATCCGATAGACACCGTTTGGTAGATATCAGGAAGCAGTGTGGCACAGTCAGCCTTGCAGAACACCTTACGGCGGCTCGCCTGAGGTGGCTGGGGCATGTTGTACGCATGGGCCTCATGGGCAGGCTCCCCCAAGTTGCTCTGTTTTCGTCATTGCACGGAGTTACAAAGCGGCCTAGGGGTCGGCCCCCAATGCGTTGGCAGAACTGTGTACACAGCGATTTACAGCGGCTAGAACTCCCTCATAAGATGGATGAGTTGCGTGGCTATTGTCTTATGAGGGGCGCTTGGCGGTCCATGGTCTACAGGGTTACACACCCTGACGCTGTGGGGGCTCCCCTGCAGCGTTCCCGTGCCCCCTCTCACTACAGGTAGCAGCAGTCACTCATGAGACAGCAGCGCCTGCAGCAGATGTATCCGGTTACTAGTGAGCCGCTTATGATTGCTGGTGTGGGTTGGCAGTGCCCCTGTGGGAGGATCCCTCCCACACGCGAGTGCACTGACGCTGTGGTCCAGCTCAGGGCCATCAGTGATTAGGGTTTAGGGCGACCATTGAATGAGAGACCGTGCCGGGCGAGTGCTTGTGCGTTGATGGTTTTGGCCGTATCTGGCCCTAGCTTGTGGGGTTGCACCTACCGGTTAGGAACCACTAAAGGTAGTTTGGGAGTGGCTCCCTTCTTGGGTTCCTCTCTTGCTAGAAAAACGTGTGATTGATTGATTGATTAATTGATTGAAGCCTGCGGTCCTACGCTAGCACATCATGGCAGCCAAGTTGGTCGGACGTCGGCACCCCTGCCGCTACACCACTGATCCCTGTTGCTGCTGCTGCTACAGACGCTAAGCAGCCAAACCAGCATCAAGAAGGAGTCGACTAATCAAAGTCAAGGTAGCCCTAGCCAAACAAAGCCGTCGCCACCCCTGCCTCTGAACCGCCCACCCCCAGCTGCTGCTACAGATGCTAAGCGTATGCTAACCCAGCGCAATTATACTCAGCATACATGCAGCAATCAATTCAACGGCACCAGCAGCATGGGGGCAACACCTAAAAGCACTAAGGCACTTCAAATTACGGCAGCCAGATCGGCCGGCCGTCAGCACCCCTGCCGCTAAACCGCCCGCCCATGCTGCTGCTCCTGTCACTGCCGCTGCATGCTGACCTAACATAATCTAGCTAGCATTATCATGGCAGCCAGATCGGCCGGCCGTCAGCACCTCTGCCACTAAACCGCCCGCCCCTGCTGCTGCTCCTGTCACTGCCACTCCCACTGCCCCGCCTAGCCCCCCCAACCTCCACCCTCCTCAACCCCAACCACCCTGCATCACTGCCGCTGCTGCCTGCCCTCGCTGGCGCTGCTGCTGCTGCCGCTGCTGCTGCTGCAATGCTAACTCCCCCCGCGCCATCTGTCCCTTTCAACTGCGGCTGAGATCTGCTATTGCCACTGTGTGTTGCACTGCTAGCAGCCGATCCAGCCTGGCTCTCCACACAATAGAACATAAAGTTGAAATGCAGCACTCGCTCAGGCACCTCACTTTGCCAGCTCTGGGTGCTACTGCCAGTTGCTAATGGGTCGGTGCCAGGAGCGCTACTGCCATTTGAAATGGACTCCCCAACCGGCCTACCCCCTGCTGCTGCTGCTGCTGTACGATGATGCCTAGCAGAGACAGAGTCTGTACTGAAAATAGGCCCCCTGCATCCCCAGTCCAATGGGTTGAGACACGTCAATGCAGCACCCCGCCGCCCACCTGCTGCTGGTGTGCTGCTGCTGCTGATGAGACTGGCAGATGCCGCTGCTCGCCTCGCTCGCCAGCGCACTAAGAACAGTGTTACAGCCACAGCAGCTAAAGCTGATAAGACAACTCCAGTAACCACACCGGCAATTCCGGCAGGCCCCAGGGCACCTTTCCTGCTGCCAGCAGCACCAGCAGTAGACTGGCCTAAGAACTCGGCACCCAACAGTTGCCCCTGCAGCTTACTGCTGCTCAAAATCAACTCCCCTGGCGCCTTGCTCGCCAGCTGCCGCAGCTGCTGCTGCGTCGTGCCCTTCGGCGGAGTAAAGTACACGTCAGCGACGACCGACCCGCTTGACCGCGCGTTTCCGACGACTGAGCCTGGTCGCACGTTCGCCACGAGCACATACGCAAGCTTCAAAGCGCCATTTGAATCTGCTAGTGTTGGCCCGTCTGTCCAGATTCCTGCGATTCCAGCTAGGAACGCTCTCTGCAGCTGGGTTTTGAAGTCGGTTAGGGTTTGGTCGCTGGCTGACAGTGCGCGGAAGTCCAGGCTGAAGGCGTACGTGTAGAGCTGCGCGATCTGCGTGTCGGCCTCGTTGCTGTCAATGGGTGCCTCTGAAAACGCGCCTGCAACAATACAACAAGGAGACAGACACATGTGAGACTGTGTAGAGCTGCCCGATCTGCGTGTTGGTCTCGTTGCTGCCAATTGGTGCCTCTGAGAACGCGCCTGCAACAACACAACAAGGCGACATATGCACGTGAGACTGTCGAGACCTGCGCAGCCGGCTGCTACTTGGGACCTCTGCAAAGTGTAGCAACACACACAGCAAGAGGAAATGGTGTAGGTGTATATGGAATCACCTTGATATGCGTCCAAGGTTCAGCTCGCGACATTGTCAGATCAGCATACCGAGGCAAAGCACAACTTGTCCATATGGTTTCAGCTCAAGTACCAGAACTGACGTCCAGGCATCCAACGTTCCAGCATCCACAGCATTTCTTGGCGCCTCAGATGCATCGCCAATCAACAGCCGAAACGAGTAAGGCCACTCCTGTTGATCCAGCACCTGACATTGTGACCCAACTAAATTTGGAAGCCACAGCCCACTCACCAGGAACGGAGTCTGTACCATCAGACAGGCTGTCAGCAGGAGGCCTCTGCTGCACCACCACATACAGCCCCTGCCTGTCCACCCAGCATTCCGCCACACGCACCGTCACCGCCTGCTGCTTCTGCTGCGCTGCTGCTGCCGCTGCTGCCCGCAGCACAGAAGCTGCTGCACTAGGCGCCCCCTCGTCTGCTGCTGCTGCTGCTGCTGCTGCTGATCCCTTCTTTCTTTGCTGGTAGTCCTTAGAAACTGCTGCGTGTGTGATATTCACGACTGGATACGCCTGCAGTGCTTCTAGCAAAGCTGGATTGCGAGGACTGCTGCCGCTGATAACTGCTGCATTGCCAGCAGCAGCAGCAGCAGCAGCGGTGGGGCTGGGCGTGAGCTGCACGCAGTAGTGCTCCATACTGGCATCAAAGCTGCTGCTGTCAAGTGGCAGTCTGATGCGAGCCTGGCAGGGCTTTATGCTTCCAGTACTGCTGCTGCTGCTGCTGCCGCTGCTGCTGCTGCTGCCGCTGCTGCTGCCGCTGCTGCTGCTGCTGCCGCTGCTGCTGCTGCTGCCGCTGCTGCTGCAGCTGCTGGTGCTGTTGGTGGCGGCTGTGGCATCAGGCTGTGGAGCTGAGCTGAAGCTGCCGCCTGGGCCTGTGAAGTTGGTGGTGATGTTTAGCGCACCTGCAGATAACATAACAATGCAGGGCTAGGGCGCAATCATGCACATGTTTTGTCAGAGTGACAAAAACGAACAAGGGACTATGAGCAGAAGCTGCCGCCCGAGCCTGTAAAGTTGGTGGTGATGTTGAGAGCACCTGCAGAAAGCATACAGATTCGGAGGACGGAATCATGCACACATTCTGTATGAGGATCAAAAAACGGCTATGAACAGCAGCTGCTGCCCATGCCTGCAGATTTGGCGGCAATGCTGGCAACATACTTTCTGCTTGAAGCCTCATGTACACTCATTATGAATTCACCAATCAGAAACAAGAGATGCAGAGCCGCAAATCAAACTTTCCCATCATGTTTACCTGACACAATCTGCGTCTAATGCTTCTGTCGCTTGGCAGCATGCTCGCTCCTTGTGTCACCACGCAACAGGAGCATTGAGAACGACAGCATCACAAGACCGCACCATGTTTACCTGACACAATGTGCGTCTCAATGCTGCGTGGCAAAATAGTCAATCCTTGCGCCACCACGCCAGCAATGACCGCACCATGGCCCCCTCTGACACAAATCCAGTGTAACACTTTCAATCCCAACCTCACATCGAGACGCAGATTGTATCAGGTGCGACAGGAGCATTGAGACGCAGATTGTATCTGGTAGATGTCATGGGATGCTTTGATCTGCGGTCCTGTGTTGTGTGATGGACTGTTCAAGCAGGAAGTTTGAAGATTTTGGACAACACAGGGCTGCAGCATCAAAACATTGCATGACATTTACCTGATACGATCTGCGTCTCGATGCTCCTGTCCATAGGCAGCATGTACGCGCCTTGCGCAACCACACCAGCAATGACAGCCACCATGGCCCCTTCTGGCGCGTAATAGTTGCTCAGCAGCAGCAGATTGGTGCCCTTGCAAGAGGGGTCGGCTGCGCAGCCTGCCCTGTACCAGCTTGGAAGCATGACCTGCATGCGCATTTTGAAAACCAAAATAGTATAATCAGCAGCAGCAGGTTGGTGTCACTGCATGCATGGTAAGCAGCACAACCTGCATGGCAGACTACATAAAGAGCCACGATAAGTGCAAGCAGCAGCAGCAGCAGCAGAAGGTTGGTGCCCTTGCAGGACGCGTCAGCTGCGCAGCCTGCACTGTACCAGCCTGAAAGCACAACCTGCATGCAAATGGAAAAAAACAAGTTAAGTGTAAGCAGCAGCAGCAGCAGCAGGTTGGTGCCCTTGCACGATGCGTCAGCTGCGCAGCCTGCGCTGTACCAGCTTGGAAGCACGACCTGTACAAGTGAAAGCAGCAGCAGCAGCAGCAGCAGCAGCAGCAGGTTGGTGCCCTTGCAGGACACGTCAGCTTCACAGCCTGCGCTGTACCAGCTTGGAAGCACGACCTGTACAAGTGAAAGCAGCAGCAGCAGCAGCAGCAGCAGCAGCAGCAGCAGGTTGGTGTTCCTGCAAGACAGGTCGGCTGCACAGCCAGCTGGTCATCAGGTACCCCAACCGTGCGCAGCAAACACCGCAAAACAGCCCAGAGGGCAACACCAGGCTCACCTCTGCAGGTCCACTGATGCCGCGGCAGTCAAAAGCCACTCTGAAGCCTCCCACTAACTTCGGAGGAATCAGCGCTGGTGCGACACACACCCCAGCACCACCAGCTGTGTTTGCATGCCCCCAAATATCTGTGTCCTGCTAAAGTAAATAAAATCCGCCTATCAAGCACAGAGGGAAGGCTTACCTCTGCAGGCGCGCTGACACCTCTGCAGTCAAACGCTACGTTGAAACCTCCCGCCAACTTTTTGCGGGATCAGCGCTGGTGCCACACACACGCCAGCACCCCCAGCTGCATTTGCCGCTCCCCCCAGCAAGCATCAAGATCACGTCAGGTACCCCAACCGTGCGCAGCAAACACCACAAAACAGCCAAGAAGGCAACACCAGGCTCACCTCTGCAGGTACGCTGACACCTCTGCAGTCAAACGCCACTGCAAAACC
Organism: Tetradesmus lagerheimii; assembly: GCA_902809745.2. Lineage (NCBI taxonomy): Eukaryota > Viridiplantae > Chlorophyta > Chlorophyceae > Sphaeropleales > Scenedesmaceae > Tetradesmus > Tetradesmus lagerheimii. Next base: position 45,236 of record CADDIJ020000186.1, read on the forward strand.
TCCAGCAAGCATTTGAGGGATCAGCGCTGGTGCGACACACACACACACCAGCACCCCCCGGCTGCCTTTGCAGCTCCCCCCACCAAGAATCAAGATCACGTCATCAGCCCAAACTGTGCAGAACAAATACCACAAAACAGCCAAGAAGGCAACACCAAACTCACCTCTGCAGGTGCGCTGACACCCCTGCAGTCAAGAGCCACTGCAAAACCTCCAGCCAGCTTTTGGGGGATCAGCGCTGGCGCGACACACCCCCAAGCACCCCCCGGCTGCATTTGCAGATTCCCTCTCAAGCACCACTACCCTGCTAGATTATGAAATACCACCTGACAAATGCATTCATAGCGAGATATGGAATGCTCACCTCTGCAGGTGCGCTGACACCTCTGCAGTCAAACGCCACTGCAAAACCTCCAGCAAGCTTTGGGGGGATCAGCGCTGGTGCAACACACACCCCAGCACCGCCAGAGGCAATTGCAGCTCCCCTCACCAAGCATCAAGATCACGTCATCAGCCCAAACTGTGCAGAACAAACACCACAAAACAGCCGAGAGGGCAACACCAGGCTCACCTCTGCATGTGCACCGACGCCGCGGCAGTCAAACGCCACGGCAAAACCACCAGCAAGCTTTTGGGGGATCAGCGCTGGCGCCACAACCCCCCCAGCACTACTAGATGCATTTGCAGCTCCCCCCCTCCAACATCAAGATCACGTCAGGCCCCCCAACCTTAAGTAACCTGTTACCACAAGACAACCAACAAGCCACATAACACATGCTCACCTCTGCATGTGCACCGACACCGCGGCAGTCAAACACCACGTTGAAGCCTCCCGCTAACTTTTGAGGGATCAGCGCTGGCGCCACACACACTCCAGCACCACCAGCTGCATTTGCAGTGCCCCCCAGCATAACGCTTTGTGCAGCACTGAGCAGAAAGGCCCCATCCACAAGGGCAGTGTAAGCCTGGCTGATTGAGAGCGTATCGTTGGTGTGCTGAGTTGTGGCGTTGCTTGCTGCTGCTGTTGATGAGTCAACCGGTGTACTGCTGCTGCTGCTGGTGCTGCTGCTGCTGGGATCTGGTACAGCAGCAGTAGTAGCCTGTCGCAGCTGCCTGCGCCGCAATAAGCCTGCAGTTGGTGCTGCTAGTGTTGAGCCGCCCAGGTTGCCGCTGCCAGCAGGATCTGTGCCTGCTGCTGCTGCTGGCAGTTGCTGTGTTGTGGCTGCTGCAATGCCTCGCGTGAGAGCATTGGCAAAGTCCCTGGTCTGCTGTGCGCTGAGGGACTGGCTGTTTTCCAAGTTGGCCATTATGGCCGCACTGCAGGCAGCAGCAGCAGCAGTAGGCAGCAGCAGCAGCACTGAGTCTTGAGGAAATCTGGCAGCCAACATGCAGTGGTGCAGGTGCCTATATGTTGTGTTACTGTTAGGGTGGCAAAGTTCCTGCTCTGCTGTGGGCTGAGGGACTGGCCATTCTCAAGGTTGACCATTATGGCCGCACTGCAGGCAGCAGCAGCAGCAGCACTGATCCTTGTGACAAAGTGGCAGCCAACAAACAGTGGTGAAATTTGCTATATGCTTTACTGTTGAAGTGGCAAAGTTCCTGCTCTGCTGTGGGCTGAGGGACTGGCCATTCTCAAGGTTGACCATTATGGCCGCACTACAGGCAGCAGCAGCAGCAGTGTGTCGAGGTTTAGGGTTGAGTGAGAAGCAGGAGTCAGCGGCAAGCTTTGTTGCAATTTTAGCTGCTGGTCATTGAGTAGTTGGGGTGGATGTATGCTCTGCTGGGGGCTGAGTGACTGGCTGTTTCCAAATTGGCCATCAAGGCCGCACTGCAGGCAGCAGCAGGAACACATACTGGGTGTCGGTGCAGGCGAAAAATTTTCCACAGTATCAACACCCCTGCAGCATAACTGAACCCCTGCAGCATTCTCTGACAGCGCTTGCTCGCGCCAGCTTGGATCCTGCCGCCACCACTTATTCTGCTCAGCAAGATCCCTGATCCCTTGATGCTGACGCCAAAGCTGCCTAACTAGTGTAGATATTTCCTAAAGATAGCCAAACTTGCCGCTGAAAAGCCTACAGTATCCTGCTTTCGCTCACTTGAAAAAGTCGATCAGCGCCTTGCCAGCTGCTGGGCTGACAGCGCTGGCCCGCGCCAGCTTGGCTCCTGCCGCTACCACCGAATAATTCAACTTTGAAGGATACCTCAACGCCGCTGCTTGGCTAAGCACAACCAACAACATCAACATAATGCAGAAATCCAAAGAAAATAAACGCCTATAGTGTCCTGCGTTCACTCACTTGAAAAGGTCGATCAATGCTTTGCCAGCTGCTGGGCTGACTGCGCTGGCCCGCGCCAGTTTTGCCCCTGCCACCACAAGCTTATTCAACTCTGCTGGGTCGCTCGACGCCGCTGCTTGGCCAAGCACAACCAGCAACATCAACATAGTGCAAAGATTTACAGGAAAAAGCCTACAGTATCCTGCTTTCACTCACTTGAAAAGGTCGATCAGCGCCTTGCCAGCTGCTGGGCTGACTGCGCTGGCCCGCGCCAGCTTGGCTCCTGCCGCCACCAATTGCCGCTTGGCCTAGTAAAAAAACTGCAAACGTTTTACAGGCAAGACGTTTCAACAAAGGAAATTCTGCAGGATACAGCAAAACAGCACCAAACAAACCCCAGACAAAACCCTCAAAATCAGAACAACTCACTTGAAGAGGTCGATCAGCGCCTTGTCAGCTGCTGGGCTGACTGCGCTGGCCCGCGCCAGCTTTTCCCCTGCCGCCTCCACCAACTTATTCAACTCTGCAGGATCCCTCGATGCAGCTGCCTGGCACAGCATCAGCAGCAGCTGCCTGAATAGTGTAGACTTTCCCCGCAAAAGTCCCACATTGCCTAATAGAATCCTGCAGTTCACTCACTTGAACAAGTCGATTAATGCTTTTCCAGCAGCTGGGCTGACAGCGCTGGCCCGCGCCAGTTTTGCCCCTGACACCACAAGCTTATTCAACTCTGCTGGGTCCCTCGACGCCGCTGCCTGGCCCAGCATCAACAGCAGCGTGTTCGTTGCGTTCTGCACTTGCTCTGCATGCGCGATCGATGAGATCTGGTTTGTGGGGTTTGCTGTTGCTGCTTCTTTGAGGAAGCCCAGGGAGCCCAGCACTTGGCCCAGCGCGTTGCCTGCCGTATATGAAAGCAGAGAAGCAACCTGCAGCAAGTCAAGGCACAAGAGCAACAGCAGCAGCAACAGGAAGGTGTCATGTGGGTGTGACAAGATCAATACTATTGTAGGACAGCAGGGTGTGCCGTTGAGCACGGGGCATGATTGATCAAGGTCAGGCCCAGCACCGTGCTGCTGCTGCTGCTGCCGTGCCAGGTTGGCCAAGGGCGTGTCGAGTCATCAAACACAAGTTGCGACAACTTAAACACAAGCTGCGACACATTAAACACAAGTTGGCAAATGCCGTTGCCTGCTGTGCAAGAAAGCAGGGAAGCAGCCTACGTGTTGGGCGGCGGCAGCAGCAGCAGCAGCAGCAGCAGCAGTGTTGTGGTTGATGAGAAGATTTGGCTTGCTGGGATTGCTGCGGCCAAACTTTTGAGGAGGCCTAGGGAGCCTAGAACCTGGCCGAGGGCGTTGCCTGCCGTGTACGACAGCAGAAACGCAACCTGCATAACACGGGTACTCTAGCGGCAGCAGCAGCGATATGTGAGGTGCGTGAGTCAGATCATGAACAGTCTTGGCCACCGGAGCTGGCTGGGGCACACAACAACCTGATGCATACAAGGAGAAGCCTCGCAAAAAGCAATCTCACATATTGCTTTCCCAGAAGTTCATGAAAAATCGCATTGTCTTCAGCCTGGCCACTGGTGGTTTGAGAGTGGACCCCCTCTAAGAAATGCCCGCTCTTGCTAGAAACACGTGTAATTGATGGATTGGCCCACCTGCATTGCCACATCAGCCAGGGATGACACATCACTGCCGCGGCTGCTAGGATAGCCGCCCCCCAGATTCAACTCAATATTGAGAATCTGATCAGCTGCCAGAATCAGATCGAGCTGCCATCAAGCCCCGCTGCGGCGCCAGCACCCGTACTGCCTGCTGCTGACACATGAAATGTCCGAACCTAAATTCAACGAAACGAACAAGCCACTGCTGCTCTGCCGCCTTCTGTAAACCTAAACCGTCAAAAACGTGACATGCCCCACCTGCATTGCCGCATCAGCCAGGGATGACACATCACTGCCGCGGCTGCTAGGATAGCCGCCCCCCAGATTCAACTCAATATTGAGAATCTGATCAGCTGCCAGAATCAGATCGAGCTGCCATCAAGCCCCGCTGCGGCGCCAGCACCCGTACTGCCTGCTGCTGACACATGAAATGTCCGAACCTAAATTCAACGAAACGAACAAGCCACTGCTGCTCTGCCGCCTTCTGTAAACCTAAACCGTCAAAAACGTGACATGCCCCACCTGCATTGCCGCATCAGCCAAGGATGACACATCACTGCCGCGGTCGCCAGGGTGCCCGCCACCCAGATTTAGCTCAATGCTCAGAACCTGATCGGCAATCGAGCTGCCATCAAGCCCCCGCTGTGGCGCCAGCACCCGTACTGCCTGCTGCTGACACGACCTCGCGCCATATCTGTCAATTGCGCAAACATAGAGCATGTGCATGCCGGGAAGAAGTCCGTGGAACGTGTAACTGCTGCCGGAAGTTCCCGCTGAAAGTGCCTGTAGCCCGAGTGCACTGTGAACTCCAAATTCGTAGTGAAGTTCATCGTTGTCAGAATCTGCCCAGCCAGTGGTGTACGCGCTGAACTTCCCACTGGGAAAAGTGGCGGTTGTTGTGTCCAGTACAATGCAGGAGGATAGGGGGGCGCTGCTGCAGTAGGGGGCACTGTTGAGCGGCACTGTGATGCTGCTGGTGCCTACACGCGTCTCATTGGCCTGCAGGATGGCACAATAACAGCAGTAGCAGCAGCAGCAGCACTTGCATTTAGATTGGTGCAGCATGCAGGTGGACATGGGGGCGCTACTGCAGTAGGGGGGGCTGTTGAGCGGCACTGTGATGCTGCTGGTGCCTACACGTGTCTCATTCGCCTGTGAACAGCAGCAGCAGCAGCAGCACTTGCATTTAGATTGATGCAGCATGCACTAGGATAGGGGCGCACTGCTGCAGTAGGGGGGGGCGGTGTTGAGGGGCACTGTGATGCTGCTGGTGCCGACACACATCTCATTCGCCTGCAAACAGCAGCAGCAGCAGCAGCAGCAGCGGCAGCACTTGCACTCAATTTGTGCAGCATGCAGGAGGACAGGGGCACTGCTGCAGTTTGGGCTGTTGAGGGGCACTGTGATGCTGCTGGTGCCGACACACATCTCATTCGCCTGCAAACAGCAGCAGCAGCAGCAGCAGCGGCAGCACTTGCACTCAATTTGTGCAGCATGCAGGAGGACAGGGGCGTACTGCTGCAGTTTGGGGGGGGGGGGCTGTTGAGCGGCACTGTGATGCTGCTGGTGCCGACACGTGTCTCATTTGCCTGCGAACAGCAGCAGCAGCAGCAGCAGCAGCAGCGGCGGCAGCACTTGCATTTAGATTGGTGCAGCATGCACTAGGACAGGGGGGCGCTGATGCAGTAGGGGGGGCTGTTGAGCGGCACTGTGATGCTGCTGGTGCCAATACATGTCTCATTGGCCTGCAGGATGGCACAATAACAGCAGCAGCAGCAGCAGCGGCGGCACTTGCACTCGTTTTTGTGCAACATGCACTAGGATAGGGGTGCGCAGCTGCAGTAGGGGGTGCTGTTCAAGGCACTTCTGATGCTTCTGGTGCAACACGTGTCTCATTGGTCTGAGGACAGCAGCAGCAGCATAGCGTAATAATAGAGGCTGACTGTGATGGCCCTGCTTTCGTCACAGCACCCGCTACTATATCTCTTTTGCTCTAACCCTAATCCGTGAAAATGGACAACAAACATGATCACCCAAGTTAAAGACTGCTGCTCACCTCTGAGTCGTAAATGCTCATGTTGAGGTTGACTGTGATAGAGCCGCCAGGAGGCAGCGCATGGGTGACAGGTGACCTTCCAACCACACTGCTTCCCTATACTAAACTGCGATCTAACTCACTCGCATACACATGATAATTGTCCACGGCGATCCCGCCAACCCATTCTGAAAATGTCCTGCTGTCAAGCTTGAAACACAGCCATCTATGGCATACTGTTACAGCCACGTACCTCAGCATCAAACAAGCTCATGTTGAGGTTGACTGTTATTGTGCCGCCAGCAGGCAGTGCTTCTGGCAGCACCGTCAGAGTGGGGCCGTGGACGCCACTTGCTGTGTTGCCCCCTGCACACACGGGCAGTGAAGACCAGCCGCACTGTCTCAGTTGTAGCTACATCACTATAGTGTTAGTGATCATTTGATACCCTGTTGTTGATGGTTTCATTTCTGGCAGCACCGTCAGGGTGGGGCCGTGCACGCCGCTTGCTGTGTTGCCACCTGCAGTTATACACACAGCTTGTGTCAGTCCCTCGGTCAAAAACCAATGGAGGTCTCAGCAATTGCTTCTGGCAGCACCGTCAGAGTGGGGCCGTGGACGCCACTTGCCGTGTTGCCCCCTGCAAACAGCAAAGCCGCACTGTGTCAGTTGTACTTCCCCATTTGATGGGTTCGTTTCTGGCAGCACCGTTAGGGTCGGACCATGCACGCCTCTTGCCGTGTTGCCACCTGCAAACAGCACAACGGCATTGGCAATTTGAAGTGTCAAAAATCTTGATGGTTTTATTTCTGGCAGCACTGTCGTGGTGCGGCCGTGGACACCGCTGGCTGTGTTGCCACCTGCATGCACATACACAGCTTTTGTCACATACTTTGTCACCAAAATATTCATATCATAGGCGTTGCTTCTGGCAGCACCGTCAGAGTCGGACCATGCATGCTGCTGGCTGTATTGCCACCTGCATGCACACCACATGCATTTGTACTAGCAGCTGTGTCAGTTGAATGTCAGTTTGACCTGGAAATGCTGGGTTTGTTCCTGGCAGCACCGTTAGAGTGGCGCCGTGGACACCAGGTAAGGGCACGTCACCGGCTGGCCGGATTACGCAAAATAAAACCCACAGCACGGCAGCGACAAGCATGCCACAGCAAACAGCCCATACACTCTCTTGTTTATGTACCTGTGTACAGTTTCACGCCTGGTGCACTGGCCGGGTCCAGCCACCACGTCATTCTTGCGCCAGCATACGCAGCGTCAGGCACCGCCAGCAGCGTCATTGCGTCGGAGGGATTATGCCGCGCAGGGCACGTCATCGGCTGGCCTGATGACAGGTCGATGCCGCAGCTGCGCTGGATCTGGCCGCTGGGAGTCGGCTTGAGCATAGGTGTGAAGGCAGTTGAGGTTGTTGCGTTGCGGTTGGGGCCTTTGGCGACTGTCAGGGTCACCCTATGCTTCTCATTGGCGCGCAGCTGCAGAGCAGAAACAAATCCGATGCAATGTGTAAGACTAGACAATGCAGTTTCTGGTGACTGTCAGAGTCACCGCGTGGCGCTTGTTGACACGCAGCTGCTGGCAAGACACAAGCAGGCATAGACACAAGTGGGCAGACGTGTGAAGGTGGTAGAGGTTGTGGCTTTGCGGTTGGGGCCTTTTGCGACTGTCAGGGTCACTGTATGCTTCTCATTGGCGCGCCAATGCATTAGGAACAGCCAGAAGCAATGTGTTAGTCTGATTGAAGTGGAGGTGGAGCTTTTACGGATCTCACGGTCACGGTATCCCTATCATTGGTGCACAGCTGCAGAGCAGCAACAAATGCATTGGTGTGAAGGCGGTTGAGGTTGTTGCATCAGGGGCAGGGCCTTTTGCGACTGTCAGGGTCACCCCGTGGCGCTCATTGGCACGCAGCTGCAAGCAAGTAGTGTGATGACCCCAGCAGGCAGAAGTGTGATGACCCCAGCAGACAGAAGTGTGATGACACCAGCAGGCAGAAGTATGACAATAGCAGCAGGCACAGCAAAGGCCCTGGGTAACATGCAATACTGCGATTACTTGAACTTTGAAAGGCCAATGTGAAGTTGCAAGGGCACGACCGTTGATGGGTCGATGCTACAAACGCCATCAACCTGACTGCCAAAGCAGGGCGACGGGTCCACCGCATTCTGGCAGGACCAGAACGTGCTGACACTGCTGATCACTAGCGCCAGCAACTGCTGAAAAGGCCTCAGGTAACATGCGATACAATTTTGTGAACATGCCAAACCAAATTCGAGGGCACCAACCTTTAATGGGTCGATGCTCCAGACGCCATCCTCCTGACTGCCAAAGCAGGGAGAAAGGTCTACTGCATTCTGACAACAGCAAATAATAATGAAGGTTTCTGACACCAGCAACCACTCAAAGGCCTTGCGTAACATGTCATATTATCATGTACAGAAGTGAATGTGAAGCGTCAAGGGCACCAACATTTGAAGGGTCGATGCTCCAGACGCCATCAACCTGACTGCCAAAGCAGGGCGACAAGTCCACCGCATTCTGGCAGGGGAACAACTGACCATAAGCCCCAGGTAACATGCAATTCAGGTCTATAACGTGCCCAGCCAAGTTGCAAGGGCACCAGCATTTGAAGGGTCGATGCTCCAGACGCCATCCACCTGACTGCCAAAGCACGGCGATAGATCAACCGCATTCTGGCACGACCACAGGTAGCTCATCCCACTGGCTGCTAGCGCCAGCAACTGCTCAGCGGCCCTAGGTAACATGTATGATACTACAACGTTTTCAAACATGCCAAACTGACTTGCAAGTGCACCATGACCTACCTTTGAAGGGTCAACGCTCCAGACACTATCCACCTGACTGCCGAAGCATGGCGACAGGTCCACCGCATTCTGGCATGACCAGAGGTAGCTCATCTGGCTGGCTGCATTGTGAGGGTCGTCGGGATCACTGGAACCCCTGGCGTCAAATGTCAGGTTGCCTTTCGTGCTGTGAACAGTGCCGCTTGGCCCTGTCAGTTGTGCCAATAAGGGGCTTCCCAATGCGACGAGCGTGACGGTGTCTGAGGTGGCTGCAGTGCTGCCCTCGTAGCGTGCAGTCAGTGTGATGTTATATTCCTGCAGAGCATTTTCAGAGGCAAGACAATGCTGTTATGGAAAGGGCACTGCCCAATGCAATAAGTGTGACGCTGTCTGAAGAGGATGTGCTGCTGCCTTCATAACGTGCAGTCAGTGTGATGTTGTACTCCTGCAGAGCATTTCATAGGCAAAACAGTGCTGTTATTGAAAGGGCACTGCCCAATACAACAAGTATGACGCTGTCTCAAGTGGATGTGCTGCTGCCTTCATAGCGTGCAGTCAGTGTTATGTTGTACTCCTGCGTGGCAGAAAGCATGTGGGCAGAGGCAGCAGAAACATAAAGAAAATAATTAAATAAAAAATAATGACAATAAAAATATATAATGAAAATAATAAATAAAAAATGGATCACGCAAAGCCATCGGAGTGTGTGGCTGGGGCCTGCGGCAGCCGTCGTCTTGTTAGTATCCCTGCAGAGCAATGAGAGAGCCACACAATATATGTGTTGAAAGGGCACTTCCCAATGCAACGAGCACAAAGCTGTCTGAGGTTGCCGCACTGCTGCCGTCATCTGCTCACCTGCCCAACTCATCTGCTCACCTGCTCAATTCATTGCACTGTCTACAGTGCAATAAATCTTGCACCACCACACTCGACTGTGTTCTGCAGTGGAGTAACCCACACATAACCACCAACCACACAGCTATTTGCGACAGCTGTTTGCATATGATTACGTAACATCGCTGGCCCTGCTCACCTTTCCAACTTCAACTTTCCCAACCAGCTCCCGGCCACTCAGTGACAAGCTTGTACCCCGCACTTGAACATGAGAAACAACCACGAAGCTGTTTGGATTGTTATGCAAATGATTACCTCGTGCTCTGCTCACCTTTCCAACTTCAACTTTCCCAACCAGCTCCCGGCCACTCAGTGACAAGCTTGTACCCCGCACTTGAACATGAGAAACAACCACGAAGCTGTTTGGATTGTTATGCAAATGATTACCTCGTGCTCTGCTCACCTTTCCAACTTCAACTTTCCCAACCAGCTCCCGGCCACTCAGTGACAAGCTTGTGCCTCGAACCTGTGACAAATCCAGACCGGGTATGTTGCTGCTCCACTCCCACACCTCCCGCGTTTTAGCGGAGCTGCAGTTCCCAGGCAGCGGTTTAGCAGCTATCCTAAATCCTGCCGAGGGGAGGAACTGGCTGGGGGACCTGGCGAGCTCGAAGGCCGGTGCGAAGTTCTCACTGGGGCGCTTCGTGAAGTTCAGGGTGGAAGTTGAGGTGATGTTGAAGACGTTGGTGATGTTCACTGTGAGGGTGATAGTGCCGTCTGGAATGGATGGTAGGGACGAGAGGGGAATCAGCACTGACTGCCGCTCCCTGCACAGCAGCCATCGAGCAACACAAGGGTTTCAGGGTTTTATCGTGCGCATTTTGAGATATGCACTGGTGCTGCAGGGATGAGAGGGGGATCACAACCGACTGCCGCTCCCGGCAGAGCAGTCATCATGCAACATGAGGGTTCCGTGTGTAGGGTTGTATGTGTGAGGTTTCAGGTAGTTACATGCACGCTCCTTGCATGGCAGAAATGTGATGTTCACTGTGAGGGTGATGACGCCAGCTGGAATGGCTGGTAGGGATGAGAGGGGAATCAGCACTGACTGCCGCTCCCTGCAGAGCAGAACATGCTGAAGTGTCAGTATGTGAGTTCGGGTAGTTCACTGCCCCTGGTTAAGGGTGTAGGTATAATCCCCAACCCTAAACCCGAATATGTGAGGGTGTTAATGCCAGTTGGAATGGCTGGTAGGCTTGACAGGGGGATCAACATCCGTCCCTCCCGGCAGAGCAGCCATCATGCAACATGAGGGTTCCGTGTGTAGGGTATTATGTGCGAGTTTTGAGATACATACATGCTTGCTGCCTGCAGGGGAAAATTGTGATGTTCACTGTGAGGGTGATGACGCCAGCCCTGGAATGGCTGGTAGGGATGAGAGGGTAATCACAACCGACCGTCGCTCCTTGCAGTGCAGCGATCATGCAACATATGAGGGTTTCCTGTTTAGGGTTTTAAGTGCCAGTTGGAATAGCTGATATGATGGGGATGACAGGAAGATCATAAATGACTGTCGATCCCTGCAGTGCAGCCATCAACAACATAGGAGGCAGGGTTGCCCGCAACGGTTGCGTCCACGTGTTGCATCGTGCGTATCGAACGCGTTCCCAAAATCACCAGTTACGCGTATCGTGCAACCATGATAGGGAGGGCTTATATTCAAAGTTTTATGCATGCGTTTTGAAATACTTCATCGGCGCTGCAGGGCTTCTTTTGTTATATTCGTGAGTTGTAAGGTTTCAGTCTTGCATCAGTTGCACAACACACTTGCTGCAGCATCGCATACTTGACATGCCAGACACCAGCACCCCTACACGCAAGCTGCATCCAGTATTGCTTCATCAAGAGTAGCAGCACTATTGCGCTGCTTGCGCCTCTGCATTGTTGCTCACCACAGACGCTCCAAGCTGTTGGTAGCATCCACGATCGACTGCAGCGCAACAGTGCTGCTGCTGCTGGCGTTGCTGCTGCTGCTGGCGATGCTCCTGCTGACGCTGCTGCTGCTGGCGATGCTGCTGCTGATGCTGATGCTGTCGGCATCCTCAGGTTGAGCAATGCCCCAGCTAATGTTGCGCACCATCCAGAGGCTGTCTGATGGCAGCAGTGCCTCAAAAGTGAAGCCATCACCACCCAACCTGTGTGCTGGCGCTACTGCTGCTGAGTGAGCATTACCAGCGCTGCAGGGAGACGCCACCTCTGAGGGACCCTGCGCGATGGCAAACACACATTTGTAGGTTTAGAATTCAAACAATGCAGTGTGACCCATCAGAGCTGCTGCTGCTGAGTCATCACCAGCGCTACATGGAGCCGCCACCTCAGAGGGACCCTGCACAATGGACGACACACATATGCAGGCTCAGATGTCAAACAGTGCAGTGTGACCCATCAGCGCTGCTGCTGCTGCTGTTGCTGAGTCATAATCAGCGCTGCAGGGAGCCGCCACCTCAGCAGGACCCTGCACAATGCAAGACAAGCATTCACATTGAGAGTGGCGCACTGCACTCGCCGGACAGTGAAGAGCTGCGCAACAGATGGACTCCGACTCGACCGCTGGCAGTTGGTACAAGCAACTGCAGCCAGCCGTCCTGACAACACACTGCAATGACACATACATTCAAAAACTTGGTGCCTTGAGGAACAAATACAAAGCCAATACACTTTCCCCTCACCTGAGCGCCACAGGCAATGCTGTTTGTGAGCAGTCGCTGCAAGCACCAAATGCGGCGAGCCGTCCAGCAAACACTGCCGCGCCCTGCTGCGGGTCACACTGCAACCCACCTCAAGAGCACCCCACTACTGCATGCATAACAGCAGTAAAACTCACCACCTCCAGCACGCAGCAGCAGCAGCACCTCACCTTGAGAGCAACAGGCAATGCTGTTCGGGAGCAGTCGCTGCAAGCACCAATTGCAGCCAGTCGTCCAGCAAACACTGCCGCGCCCTGCTGAGGGTCCCTGCCTGCCCCCAGCAGTGCTGCCAGCAGTCGATTGCTAGAGCTCAGCGCCAGCGGATGGCCAGGATGAATCCTCACATCCCCTGCAGCAGCAGCAGCAGCAGCAGCAATGTCAGTGTTGCCGTGCATCTAAGAGTCCCTGCCTGCCCCCAGCAGTGCTGCCAGCAGTCGGTTGCTGGAACTCAGCACCAGCAGATGGCCAGGACGGACCTTCACATCCCCTGAAGCAGCGGCAGCAGCAGCAGCAATGTCAGTGTTGCCGTGCATCTAAGAGTCCCTGCCTGCCCCCAGCAGTGCTGCCAGCAGTCGGTTGCTGGAACTCAGCACCAGCAGATGGCCAGGACGGACCTTCACATCCCCTGCAGCAGCAGCAGCAGCAGCAGGAACCGCAGCATGAACGCAGCAGCAGGAGTGCATTCAAGTTGTGGTGTGCAATGTGGGTCCCTGCCCGCACCCAGCAGTGCTGCCAGCAGGCGGTTGCTGGGGCTTAGGTTAGGGGGTGGCCAGGACGAATCGTCACATCCCCTGCAGCAGCAGCAGCAGCAACGGTGCATTTGAGTATGGTCAGCATGTTGCCACGAGCGGTGCAGGTTGACAACTGCCCCAGCAGCTGAATCTTTTGGAAAAAGTATTGATTTATGTAAAAACTAAAAAGCAAGTAACTAAAGAAAGAATATGAAATGAAACAAACGCCCGTCAGGCAGGCATACCTGCAAGCTGAATGGTGAGCATGTTGCCGCGAGCGGTGCAGGTTGACCACTGCCCCAGCAGCTGAAACATTAAAAATATTTAATAAATAAAGAAAATAGATTCAATAGATCACAATATCTTTAAAAGCGAAACAAACACTTGTCATCCCGGCATACCAGCAAGCTGAATGGTCAGCATGTTGCCACGAGCGGTGCAGGTTGACCACTGCCCCAGCAGCTGACACTTGAAGAAAAAACGTGTTTAATTTACGTTGAAACTAATAAGTAAGTATATTAATAAATAAAATAGATACACAATAACCCATAAACTAAACAAACGCTCGTCATCCTGGCATACCTGCAAGCTGAATGGTGAGCATGTTGCCGCGAGCGGTGCAGGTTCACCACTGCCCCAGCAGCTGAAGACACAATAAATAAGCAAAGGCCATTCAAAAACACATGTAAGAACTTTGTACATACCTGCCAGCTGAATGGTGAGCATGTTGCCGCGAGCGGTGCAGGTTGACCACTGCCCCAGCAGCTGAAGCAATCAATCAAGTTCAACACAGCAACAAAGGAAATTTCAACACAGCTATTGATACATACCTGCCAGCTGTATTGTGAGCATGCTGCCGCGAGCAGTGCACTTGGACCACTGCCCGAGCAGCTGAAGACACAATACATAAGCAAAGGCAATTCAAAAACACATGTAAGAACTTTGTACATACCTGCCAGCTGTATGGTGAGCATATTGCCGCGCGCGGTGCAGGTTGACCACTGCCCTAGCAGCCTTGAGGTGCGGGTGTCAAATATGTACGCGCACAGCGCCTCCACTGGAGCCGCCTCCTGGTTTAAAAAAACCTGCAGACCAAAAGCAGCGATCACATGATTGATCTCAATGACAACATTTTCACGAATATCCTGCTTATATGGTTATGGTCATATGTAGTTTGAACAGAAGTTGTCGAAGATGTACGCACACAGCGCTTCCACTGGCGCTGCCTCCTGGTTTAACAGGACCTGCAGACCAAAAGCAGCGATCACATCATCAATGTCAATGACAACATTTTTACGAATATATTGTTTATATGGTTATTATCATATGTGTTTTGAATACAAGACGTCAAATATGTACGCGCACACCGCTTCCACTGGCGCTGCCTCTTGGTTCAGTAGCACCTGCAAACAAAAAGCGGCGATTGCATTTGTTTTCAGTGATAACTTTATTATTAATACCATGTCAAATATCGTTTTTCAAATGACAATATTGAATACAAGACGTCATATATGTACGCGCACACCGCTTCCACTGGCGCTGCCTCCTGGTTCAATAGCACCTGCAAACCAAAAGCGGCGATCGCATTTGTTCTCAGCGACAACATTATCAGTGATAACATTATCAATATTACCATGTCAGATATCATTTCTCAAATGGCAATATTGAATACAAGACGTCAAATATGTACGCGCACACCGCTTCCACTGGCGCTGCCTCTTGGTTCAGTAGCACCTGCAAACAAAAAGCGGCGATTGCATTTGTTTTCAGTGATAACTTTATTATTAATACCATGTCAAATATCGTTTTTCAAATGACAATATTGAATACAAGACGTCATATATGTACGCGCACACCGCTTCCACTGGCGCTGCCTCCTGGTTCAATAGCACCTGCAAACCAAAAGCGGCGATCGCATTTGTTCTCAGTGACAACATTATCAGTGATAACATTATCAATATTACCATGTCAGATATCATTTCTCAAATGGCAATATTGAGTACAAGACGTCATATATGTACGCGCACAGCGCTTCCACTGGCGCTGCCTTTTGGTTCAGCAGCACCTGCAGACCAAAAGCAGCGATCACATGGTTAATCTCATCATCATCATCATGTTACCCATTAAGCCATAGCATCAACGCCATCGGCCCCGCGCCCCTCAGGAGCATGGTTAATCTCAATGACAATGTAATTACTGATATCATTTTGGGTTTCATACTGTTAGTTATAGGGTCAGGTTCATCCATCAAATAATTGTTGGCTGCTGCTCTGCTGTTTTGTCACAATCTTTTGACCACTGGCCCCAACACAACTCCCAACTTCCAGTCCACGATTCCCTTGCGAACCCTTGTGAAATTGCACCGGGAAACTTGCCATGATCAAATTAATTTGCAATCATCAGCAACGGCCGCACATTTCCAGCCACAGCCGCTCTACAACAACCGTTGCTGTGACAGCCTGCAGAACCAGGATGCAGAACCCTAAAAACTCACCTGTATGCGTGTGCCATCATCTGAAAAGCTTGCGTTCACCATCAACGGTCGCCGCTGAAGACACATCCGCGGACATGACACCAACTGCAGCGGCCCTTGCTGCACTCCTGCTGCTGCTGTAACGCCTCCCCTGCTGTGTCTAGACTGCTGGCTACCAGCAGCAGCAGCAGCAGCAGCGGCAGCACCATGTGCTGCTGCTGTGATGGCTGCTACTGTCAGGATGGGCCCGTTCAGTGCTGCTGCTGGGTTGCAGCTGAACATGGTGCAGGGGAAGTCGGGCAGCCTGCACTCTTCACCTGCAGCACACACTGTGGACAGCAGCAGCAGCAGCCGTGCTTTAAAACTCCTGCTGGGTTGCCAGACAAACAGTGTAGAAGAAGCGCGCCTTTGGCTGTTCTCCACTGCTTCTTTCACATACAGAAACGCAATGTACACATGCTGTGGCTACTTGTGTTTGGTTCATACCTGTTGTGCTGTTGCACTGCATCATGCGCCCCTGGCTGTCCGCCACTGCTGCTTACAACTGCTGCTTTCACAAACACCAACGCAGTGCGCACTGCGGCTGTGGCTAGTTTTGTTTGGTTCATACCTGCTGTGCTGTTGCACTGCCTCATGCGCCCCCGGCTGTCCGCCACTGCTGCTTACAACTGCTGCTTTTACGAGCAGCAACGCAAAAATGCACGTGCTGTGGCATGGGTCTGGTTCTCAATTACATGCTGTGCTGTTGCACTGCCTCAGGCGCCTCCAAATGTCTTCCACTGCTGCTTTCACAAACACCAACGCAGTGCGCACTGCGGCTGTGGCTGGTTTTGTTTTGTTCATACCTGCTGTGCTGCAGCTCTGCTGCAACTGCCGCATGCTGTGTTCTTGCATCCTTGGGTCGATGCCTGTCATCGTAATGCACGGCGATATTGGCGCTCACATACAAACAAACGGTTGCCTTACCTGCTGTGCTGTTGCAGGGCCTCACGCGCCTCCGGCTGTCTTCCACTGCTGCTTTCACACACAGGAATGTGATGCGCATACGCTGTGGCTGGTTGTGTTTGATTCATACCTGCTGTGCTGTTGCACTGCCTCACGCCCCCCCGGCTGTCCGCCACTGCTGCTTACAACTGCTGGTTTTACGAACAGCAACGCAAAAATGCACGTGCTGTGGCACGGGTCTGGTTCTCTATTATTATTATTATTATTATTATTATTATTATTATTATTATTATTATTATTATTATTACCTGCTGTGCTGTTGCACTGTCTCACGCGCCTCCGGCTGTCTTCCACTGCTGCTTTTATATCGGGCCGCTGGCAGATGTCCACGCAGGAGCCAGCTGCAATGCACCTGCAGCACACAGAGACATATGGCCAGAGCAAACAGAGCAGCTGGTCATAATGATGCAGCAGTGCAGCTTATTTGTTTATGCACGGACGCGTCGGCACTGCAAGTGTACGATTTTGCACCTCCTTTGTGTCAGGTCGCTGGCAGATGTCCATGCAGGAGCCAGCAGCAATGCACCTGCGGCAGAGATGCGTGGCAACAGCAGCAGTCAGTACAACAGTGCATGCATACAATCTTGTATCTGTTGTTTCTGATGTCAGAAACCGCTGGCAGAAGTCCACACTCTCAGCAGCAACAACGCACCATGGCACACAAGGCACATGGCAAAAGCAGTCAGGTCAGGTCAACACTGCACATTTACGATCTTGCACATCCTATACGTTCGATTGCTGGCAGATGTCCACACACGCACCAGCAACCATGCACCTGCAGCACACAAGACATACGGCCAGGCATCATCTGGAACCTCGTGATGTTCCTAGAGCTTGACACTGTGTCTGCATTCCATTGAGTTCCATTGACTTATAATGCTGCTGCTGCTGTTGCTCTGATTGGACCACCAGTCAATAATGCATCAATACAACAAACTGTGAAATGCATACTTGAACGTCGCGTCAGCTCACCTGTCCATGCCAGTGTCTGGGTCACACGTCATCTTGCGCCAATCCATTCCACTGCCACTGCAGTACAAGTAGATGACAGATCCTACACACAAGACCAACTAGCACTGTCGTGCGCTCACCTGTCCATGCCAGTTTCTGGGTCACACGTCATCTGGCAGCTGGGGTTGCTAAACGTGTCACACGCCAACCCAGCAGGGCAGTCAGCAGCTGTGATGCATGCACCAGATGGCAGCGCCTGCGTGAGTCCTAATGACGGGTTTGTAACACTGATGCTGCTGCTGCTGCTGAAGGGGTTGGCAGCAGTGGTTGCTGCAAATCCAGTTGAAGAGCACATGCTGAACTGCATCCGCGCCTCCTGGTGCTGCTGCTGCTGTATGTGGCTTGCCGCCGGTACTGTCGCGTTAGCCGTAGCACTGCTGTTGCCCTGTGCTGCTGTGGAACTGGCTGCTGCTGCTGCTGCTGCTGCTGCTGCAGATGCATTGGTGCTGACAGCAACTCCTCCTGATGCATTGCTGCTGTCGCTGCTGCTGCTGCTGCCAGGTGCCTTGCAGCCGGCGTGGCACATGCCCAATCGTGCACACAATGCACCAGGTCGCTGCAGTAGCCCTGGGCTCTTTGCTGTGTCAGCAATGATCTTTTCGCAGCCAGGCAGGATCTGCTGCTCCAAGGTTGGATCTGTGCCCATAGCAGTGGACAGGCAAAATCCCTACAAAAAACAGCAGAGGAGTGTGTACCAGTATAGTAAGTCAGTCGTGCACACAATGCACCAGGTCGCTGCAGCAGCCCTGGGCTCTTTGCTGTGTCAGCAATGATCTGTTCGCAGCCAGGCAGGATCTGCTGCTCTAAGGTTGGATCTGTGCCCATAGCAGTGGACAGGCAGAACCCCTACAAAAAACCAGCAGAGCAGTGTACACCAGTACAATAAGTCAGTCGTGCACACAATGCGCCGGGTCGCTGCAGCAGCCCTGGGCTCTTTGCTGTGTCAGCAATGATCTGTTCGCAGCCGGGCAGGATCTGCTGCTCCAAGGTTGGATCTGTGCCCATAGCAGTGGACAGGCAGAACCCCTGCGAAAAGAACAGTGAACACCAGCACACAATTAGCAATGATATGCTCACTGAATGCTGTTCCCAGGTTGGCTGTATGTTTACTAGGCAATAGTATATGCCGTGGACAGACAGAAACACTGCAGATTGTGCAGTACAGCACAAAAGTGTGATTCCTCTGCTGCGTTGTAATGGTCACACTTGTTGTGCCGCACAGCTGCGGCGACTGTGCTAAGCAGCTTGCAGGCCAACAACAGCAAAACCTGTACACGCAGTCTGCGTGCTGCCTGTAGTCCTCAAACCGCCTCTAAACACACGGGCACCTTGATAAACAGAAATATCACATAACCGGAGCTTAGAGACCTACCTTGAAGAAAGACACCGCCTCCGCATGCTGCCTGTAGTCCCTGCTGACCCTCTTGACACATGGGCACCCACAACAACCCGGAGCCTAAGAGAGGCTAGCAGCAATACATGGCTAGCACTCACACTACAACAAGTCACACCCTGCGTTACATCGCCCCCGCAGAGCCCCAGAGCCTAGAGAAAGGCCACCAGCAAAGCCCACCTTAAAGAAAGACACCGCCTCTGCGTGCTGCCTGTAGTCCCCACTAGCCGCCAGTCCCCGCAGAATCTTCGGCAACTGCTCAAAGTTGCGTGTGGCCTGCAGGCAGCGCTCACACATCACACAGCTATCCCTGCAGACATGTGCTGCAGTGCAGCTTCCCGCTTCTGCTGCTGCTGATGTGCATTCGCCGGTGTGGACTGCTAAGCTTGCACAGGGGTGACTAGACGTGTCTAACAAGCAGGCAGATGCTGCTTCGTTGAAGCGGCAGAATGCGCCCGCTGCAGTGCAGCTGCTGCTGTTGGTTGCTGCTGCGCAGGGGTTGTGGCTGGGAACGCAGCTGGTGTGCGACTTGCAGCCTCTGTTGCGGCTTTCGGTGGAGGCGCAATCGGCGGGGCTGAGGCTGAAAGGGCAGCACTGGTCGTCTGCTGCACAGTAGTGCAGCAGCTGCTGCAGCTGCTGCTGCTGCTGCTGTGGTATGCTGACCACTTCCGGCGCTACTGCTGTAAAGGTAGAGTTTTGATTGGTATCGGATGATCCTACAGTCAAAATGGAATCAATCGATGCATCGCGTAAAGCGTAATGCCAGAAACGTTGGCCCCTGACGCCAGCTTGACTGACCAAATGTGTTCGACGTCGGTCAAGCTGTCGGACACGAGAATGTCTATAACTCCGTACCTGGTGTTGATGTTTGCTCGGCGCTTCCATCTGCTATGCTGAACGCCAGCAGCAGCACTACAAAGCCCACAACCAGCCGAGCGCCCAGTCTGTGTCGCTGGCCCATAATTGATACTATTCAAAGCTTTTTGTTACAGTATGAGCACATTGTGGAGTCAGCAGAACAGGCAACAATTGCGAATGATCGGGCGACAGCTCTTGAGGGTGACCACACAGCGGGGATGTATGTCGTTGATGCAATAAATCAGTACATTTTGCGTATAAAACAAATAGTTTTTGCAGCTACTGTGGGTCGAAGTGGCTGCAGCCGGCCGGACGTTCTGACCTGGTCGGTTATTGCCAGGTAATTGCCGACATGCTCAGGTAGCAAGGCCCTTAGGTGATACGCGGTGAACTGCCCTCGCAAGCAGAACAGTCAAACAGTGCGGTATTGTTTACAGCACTGTTATCACCTTGTTGTAGTGATGATCATTGGCTCCTCAGCATCAGCAGTCGCTTGCAAGTAACAATTACATGCCCAACTGTGTCAGTAAGGACCAAGCGTCATTTACTGATTTATTGGAATAACAGTCTTTCCCTGCATCTGGTGACAGCACGATCAACATTTAGCTAGGCAAGGGGGCAGCTGACCCAGCTGATCTGGCAGCCACCTGGGATGACATCCAAAGCTTATAAAGCCCTAGACACAACACAGCTAACTACTGTTCCACCCGCAGCAGCATTTACCTGCTCGCATAATGCTAAATGTATCACTGCTTTGCTTTCCGTATAGTTTGCTTTGGAGAGTCCGTGGTGGCTTGCCTGCTGACCGAGCAGCAGCATCAACAGCTGTGCTCGTCATGCACGTCCTGCACAGCAAAACGCCAACGTTACAGATTTATGCTCCGACAAGCAGCCAGAATCGACGATGCGTTGCGGTTCATGCTCGATCTACCAGCAGCGGCAGCACAGACAGCAGCAGCAACAGCCGCAGGAGCTACCGCAAGAAAGATACGAGCGAAGCGCAAAATCCTGCTAGCAGTCAACGCAAGCAGTCAACGCCTGCAGCAGCAGCAGCAGCAGCAGCAGCAGTACCACCTGTAGCAGCAGATGAGCTGGCATGTGTGCACCTGGACAGCTGCCCTGGTTGCAGTCAGCAGCAGCAGCTGCACGACCCGCCCATTGTGTCAAGAGCTCGGGACTTCTTTGCAAGCAGGTGGGCAGTTTGAATGAGTTTGTTCTGGGTCTGCTGTAGTTCCAAGCGAGCGATTGCAGCAGCAATCTTCCAAGGAAAACAGCAGTGGCGGCAGCAGCAGTAGCAGCTGCACAATGCACTCAGCGCCAAGAAACGCAAATTTGCCGCATGACAGGGCGGGATGTTGATGTCTCATTTTGATGATGGTGTGGATTGCTTCCGGAACAGCAGCAGCAGCAGCAGCAGCATGGCCCGCCCAATGTATCCAGACCTTGCAGATTGCTGGCGAGGCCCTACCACAGTGTGACTCAGCACCGCTCACTGCATGGTATTGTCAGATGTTATTGATGTGATGTTTGTGACATGTTATCTCAATGTTAAGTGCTGTCACTGCAGCGGGATCGAAGGTTTCACGACAGTGCCTGGGCCAGTGCACGGCTGGCGCTGCCGCGCCAAGCTGGCAGTGCACTTGCACTTGAGCTAGCATGTGTAATTGTTAGTAACATTGTTAGTAACATGTTATTTTGGGTACTGCGCTGCATTGCAGGGGTTTTGATGGTTTCACGACAGTGCCTGGGCCGGTGCATGGCTGGCGCTGCAGGGCCAAGCTGGCAGTGCACTTGCACTTGAGCTAGCATGTGTAATTGTTAGTAACATTGTTAGTAACATGTTAATTTGGGTACTGCGCTGCATTGCAAGGGTTTTGATGGTTTCACGACAGTGCCTGGGCCGGTGCATGGCTGGCGCTGCAGGGCCAAGCTGGCAGTGCACTTGCACTTGAGCTAGCATGTTTTGTTGTTGGTAACATCGTTACTAACAGTCATCTGCTACACCGCAGGGGTTTTGAAGGTTTCACGACCGTGCCTGGGCCAGTGCATGGCTGGCGCTGCTGGGCCAAGCTGGCAGCGCACTTGCACCCGACCAGCATGTGTCATCGTTACCAACACCTCACAATATGTGTAAAAAAAGGTTACATTGCAGGGGATTTGATGGTTTCGCAACAGTCCCTGGGCAGTGCCAAGCAGCAGGGCTCCCTGCATGCTCCTGTCATATGGTAGTGACATGTTGTTTGAATGTCGTTTGCTGTCACTGCAGGGGTTGCGAAGGTTTCACCACAGTGCCTGAGCCTGTGCATGGCTGGCGCTGCTGGGCCAAGCTGGCAGTGGACCTGCACGTGACCAGCAACTTTCATTGTTACCAACACCTCACAATATGTGCTACATTGCAGGGGCTTTGAAGGTTTCGCAACAGTCCCTGGGCCGGTGCATGGCTGGCGCTGCAGCGTCAGGCAGCAGCGCTCCCTGCATGTTCCTGTCATATGTCAGTAACGTGTTGTTTGAATGCCGTTTGCTGTCAGTGCAGGGGTTGCGAAGGTTTCACCACAGTGCCTGAGCCTGTGCATGGCTGGCGCTGCAGCGCCAGGCTGGCAGCGCACTTGCACTCGACGAGCATATGTCACTGGTAGTAATTTTGTTAGTAACATGTCATCTCACGATATGTGCTACACGGCAGGGGCTTTGAGGGTTTCACCACAGTGCCTGGGCCTTGGCGCTGCAGGGCCAAGCTGGCAGTGCACTTGCACCCGAAGATCGAGTTTCATGATTAGTAGCATTATTAGTAACATGTGATTTTGTGTAATGCGATGCATTGCAGGGGTTTCGATGGATTTATCACAGTGCCTGGGCCAGTGCATGGCTGGCGCTGCCGCACCAAGCTGGCAGTGCACTTGCACTCGACGAGCATATATCACTGGTAGTAACATGTAACTTTGTGTTATTTTGTGTACTTCAATGCATCGCAGGGGCTTTGAAAGTTTCACGACAGTGCCTGGCCCGGTGCACGGCTGGCGTTGCCGGGCCAAGCTTGCAGTGAGGGGCAGTGCAGCAGCGCCGCAGCTGGGGCTGTTTCAAGCAGGCAGCCATGAACTGGTGCCCATACCAGAGTGCAGGTGGGGTGCAGCTTTTGGGGATATGAATGTTTGGTCGGACTGCTTTGGGCAGATCAAGAAGATGGATCCACAGCGGCAGCCATGAGCTGGTGCCGATACAGAGTGCAGGTGGGTTTGCTAAACCCTGAACCCTTGCAGTTTGCTAAACCCTGAACCCTTAACCCCTAGGGTTTGCTAAATCCTAAACCCCAAACCTAGGGCCAAGCTGCAGTGAGGAGCAGCGCAGCAGCTGGGGCTGTTTCAAAGCGGCAGCCATGAGCTGGTGCCCATACCAGAGTGCAGGTGGGTTACGTCCCCCTTTTTCTCTGGTCGACATGCCGTTGACCTTGATCTTTGTGCTGCTACTGTACACACCCTCATACCTACCATGCAGCTAGCTTGGCTGCTTGCCGGTGTCTATGGCAGGTGCATAGTCTCTTTGACCAACAAACACAGCACAGCATAGCTGCACATTCCATGCAGCAGAGCATCATTGGTTGTGCTTTCTGTGTTTCCCGCTGCAGGGCTCACCACCCTCGCATCAACCAGGCAGCACAGCTGCTGCGCCTCACTTTACCTAGATCACAACCTAGATCAAATCTATCAAGCTAGCTTGGCTGCTCGCCGTTCCTCACTACAGATGCACCACCTCATTGACCAACAACACACCAATCTACTCAGGGTTTAGCAATCAACCCTAAACTCTAAACCCAACTACAGATGCACCGCCTCTTTCGCACTGCAGGGCTCACCACCCCCGCATCAACCAGGCAGCACAGCTCGTACGACAGGTCGCTGCTGCACTGCGCGTGGCACCATACAGCGAACCCAGCAGCAGCAGCAGTAGCAGCAGCAGGCGCGGGGGGTATCTGAGGTATATCCAGGCGACTGTGCTGCCCAGCAAGGCAGGGGGCAGGGCAGAAGACGACGCGCAAGCACAAGTGCAGGTGCGACTTCCAAGTCCTAGCTAAGATATAGGTTCTGTCTGTTCTATAGCACCACTGCTCATTGGGTAGTGCTGCCGGTTTGATTTTGCCCTTTCATGCACTGCTTTGAGTGATAATAATAATAATAATCAATCCTTGTAAGCCATACCTTTCGGCATCGGCAACCGCGCCTCACCCACTGGGGAGGCGGAAAGCAGACTGATTATTCTCTCTATTTTCGGTGTGGATGACCACCCAGACCCACGTTTGCTGCGTTGCCCCTTCCTGGACGGCATATTGGGGTCACTTATACGCGGTGGACCATACCCTAACAGGAGAAATGGGGTGATATATAACCAGCAATCGACGGAGTCCTGCGGAGAGTCGCGAGGACATTAGCAGCATCCTTCCTTCGGCTTTCGCCGACTGTATCCCTGAGTCCAGAGACATACTGCTTAGGCTCAGAATCGAACCTGGAACCTTTCGGCCACTGTTCGTCCGCTTTGAGTGATAATCCTTCTTCAGGTGTTGCTGGGGCAGTGTGCTGCCCAGCAAGGCAGGGGCAGGGCAGAGCATGACGCGCAAGCACAAGTGCAGGTGCGGCTGCAACACCTAGGGTTCAGGGTTTGGGGTTTAGGGTGTTGCTGGGGCAGTGTGCTGCCCAGCAAGGCAGGGGGCAGGGCAGAAGACGACGCGCAAAGCACAAGTGCAGGTGAGAGGGTTAGGGTTTAGCGTTGAGCATGGTTCAGTGCTGCCCCCCCCAGTGTGCTGCCCCCCTAAACCCTGAAACCTGAACGTGAGGGCAGAGGATAACGCGCAAAGCACAAGTGCAGGTGCGGCTTCCAAGTCCCCGCTGATATACATGAATAGGCTACAGTGTGTCTCTCTGCGTTTGCCCACATGCTTGCCTGTTTTTGCCTTGTTCTGCAGTTGGTATTGGTCTGGGCAGCCCCTGATGCATCACACCCCTCAGTAGCTGAGGTAAAGCGCTTTGCAGCAGCGCTGTGGTCACAAGCTCGCCCAAAGCAGCAGCAAGGATCTGGGGCACTTTGTTGACACCTGATCCCCACATGATTCTTACCTCGCCTGCCTCCTTGTCTTAAATGTTGTTATTTTGCAGTTGGTGCTTGTATGGGCCGCTCCTGATGCATCACACCCCTCAGTAGCTGAGGCACGGCGATGTGCAGCAGCACTGTGGTCACAGGCCGGCCCCAAGCAGCAGCAAGGATCTGGGGCACTTTGTTGACACCTGATCCCCACATGATTCTTACCTCGCCTGCCTCCTTGTCTTAAATGTTGTTATTTTGCAGTTGGTGCTTGTATGGGCCGCTCCTGATGCATCACACCCCTCAGTGGCTGACGCAAGGCGATGTGCAGCAGCACTGTGGTCACAGGCCGGCCCCAAGCAGCAGCAAGGTGCAGTGTCACTCTGTATCTCTTTACTTGATACTCGCCCTGTGCTTGTGCCTGCCCCCCGCTAATGCAGCTGGTGGTAGTATGGGCAGCCCCTGACGCATCACACCCCTCAGTGGCTGAGGCAGAGCGCTTTGCAGCAGCACTGTGGTCACAGGCTGGCCCCAAGCAGCAGCAAGGAGCAGGCGCACAGCAAGCCAGTCAGATGGCACAGCTACGGGCCCGAGCAGAGGCAGCAGCAGCAGTACGCAGCGGGCGCTCAGCACAGCAGCAGCAGCAGCAGCGCGGCAAGCTTAGTGCAGTAAAAGCACCACCAGCAAATAACTCCAGTAGCAAGGGCAGTGATTCAGCAGCAGCAGCAGTAGAAGCAGGTCCGCTGCTGCATTCTGTGTGGCTGAATTTTCAGCCAGCTGATGATGACAACAGGGTGCTAGGAAGCTCCTGGCTGCTGCTGCACGGCCAGCAGTGGGGCTGGCAGGGCTTTGGGGGCGTGCCTGTTGCCGTTGCGCCCGGCAGCTTCATACAGGTACGGGGGGGGTACGATTGAATGACGCATCGTTGCCATCTTGTATTTTATGTTCCCTTTATTCTTGTACTTTCTTTTCATCTTTGTGTTTTCGTCTTGTATTTGTGTTTTTTTCTCAATCTTTGGGTTTTCACTTTTTCACCTTCTAAAGTTTTAGTGAGCATTGCTTCAGCCAAATGCTGACAACAGGGCTTGCGCAAAGCTTGGCTGCTGCTGCACGGCCAGCACTGGGGCTGGCAGGGCTTTGGAGGCGTGCCTGTTGCTGTTGCACCAGGCAGCTTCATACAGCGGTGCTACGTGCTGCATGCGAATGTGATGGGCATTTCAAGACCTTTTATCCCTGCAAGCTGTGCGCAACTCGCTACGTTTCACTAGACTTCTGCCGGTAGCCAAGGGCGCTCAGGGGGGAACGAGTTTTTCGGCGACATATTCAGCCAATACTGTGCTGTGCTGCCCCCTTGCAGGCCAATTACGGGGCGATGCAGCACTGCCTAGCTGCACCAGGTGCTGCATGACATTGTTAACATGCCAGCTTTACAGCCGATCTAGCGCCATTATAATAATAATATATAATAATAATAATAAAAATAATAATAATAATAATAACAATAATAATAATAATAATAATAATAATAATAATAATAATAATAATAACAATAATATATGATCTAGCGCCATAATGCCTGCATCTCAGCTGATCTCGCACCTCACACCCCGCGCCCAGGACGCAGTTCTAGCATGCCCACACATCGTCCCTATTGTCACAATAGGGAGTCCCTAGTCCTTAAAGTCGCTATACAGTTGTCCCTATCGTTCCTATCTGGGTAATTATTGTCCCAATCCTTTAGGCTAACCAGTACTGTGCTGAGCCCCCACCTGCAGGCCAACTACGGAGCAATGCAGCGCTGCCTTGCTGCTATTGCAGCAGCTACACCAATTGGGGCATCTGTGGTGGAGCTGTACGCTGGCTGTGGCGTGATTGGGCTGGCACTTGCTGCACAGGTGCGTGTTCAATTTTATTCCCTGTTACGAAGCCCACTTTGCTGAAAGGAGCCATGTCTTGGGGTGTGACAAGTCATCTGTGGTGGAGCTGTATCCTGGTTGTGGCGTGATTGGGCTGGCTCTTGCTGCACAGCTTGTGAGGCAGTGCTGGGATATTTTTTCGCTGCTGTGATAATGTACAACTTGCACTGCCTGTGCTGCTGCTGTCGTGTGCAGGGTGCAGCATGGAAGGTAATGTGCACAGTGAACCCTGACAGTGCTGGGGTGTCTTTTTGCTGCTGTGCTTCCATGTAACTTGCACTATCTGTGCTGCTGCTGCTGCTGCTGTGCGTAGGGTGCTGCATTGAAGGTGGTGTGTATAGAGGTCAACCCTGACAGTGCTGGGGTGTCTTTTTGCTGCTGTGCTTCCATGTAACTTGCGCTATCTGTTCTGCTGCTGCTGCTGCTGTGTGCAGGGTGCTGCATCAAAGGTGGTGTGCATTGAAGTCAATCCTGACAGTGCAACCGCGTTCAAGGCAACACAGGCAGCACTGGCCCGCATCAAACCAGTGAGTGCTGCGTTTGACTCTGACTCACATCACATGTCAAGATGCAGTTTCGAATTTGTGCCTAGCGCCGAAGTCTAGACAGATCTGTGTTGTGATGAGGCTGATCAGCAAGCCGGGTTGTTGTACTGCAAACGTCGGCAACCCTGATAGTGCGGCCACTTTCAAGCCAACACAGGCAGCCTTGGCCCGCATCAAACCAGTGAGTGCTGCTGTTGCTTCCTGGCCCATTTGCATTGAAGGATCTGCGTAGTAACAGGGTGTATGTCATACGACACAATATGCATGTTAAAAAACATCATCAAGCTGGGCTTTTTGGGCTTTTGAACAGGGTCCCGCTGCGGCTGCAGTACTAATGACATCCAGCTCATGCCACTGCTGCTGCTGCTGCTGCGCTTTCGCTTGCAGGAAGCTGCTGCGGCTGTGAGCCACGTCGTGGCCTCTGCTGCTGATGCTGCCAGCCTGCAGCGGCTGCTGGTGGGCAGTGACGCACAAGTGGTGGTAGTGGACCCACCCAGGTGGGATGGGTTTGGTAATTTGTTTTGTAGACTAAATACCTGCTCATTTGGAACAATGTAATGGGTTGAGGCCGGCAGTCCGATTGTCAACATCTTTGCTGCAGTCCAGTCGTGGCATGTTTGTCTGCCAGCCTGCAGCGGCTGCTGGTGGGCAGTGACGCGCAGGTCATGCTGGTGGACCCGCCAAGGTGATATGGGTGATACTGCATGTTGGGTTTACTTACTTTATATTATCAGTAGGTTTGACATATGTTCCAGGCTGGCAGTCTTATCGCCAACATTTGCATGCTACAGTTGAGTCGTGGCACATCGGTTCGTCTGGCAGCCTCACCTGCAGCGCCTCAGGCAGGAGCAGTGCTCCTGGGCAGTGACGCGCAAGTGGTGGTGGTAGACCCACCAAGGTGAGATGGTTGTGTGGCCAATGTTTGTGTGGCCAAAAGCGTGCAGTTGCCTCAACGGACCTTCAGTTCAGTGTCCTGTTGATGCACTAATTGATGTCATGATAACTCTCAGTGGTGTGTCTGGTGTCTGCAAACAGGCATGCCACAGCAGCAGCTGGCATTCCTACTGTCACAATGGCTGATATCAGGGTTTAGTTGATCAGTGCTGACAGATAAACTTCTGCCGCTAGTGTTTGTGTCTGCTTGCAAAGAGGCGCTTGGATTCTGCAGCTGTGACGCTCAGTGACGCTTTGAATGTAATAAAAATATTACAAATAAAAACAAAAATACCCTGATAATATAATCAATCCTTGTAAGCCATACCTTTCGGCATCGGCAACCGCGCCTCACCCACTGGGGAGGCGGAAAGCAGACTGATTATGCTCTCTATTTTCGGTGTAAGGTAGACCACCCAGACCCTTTCACCCCTTAATAGGCAGCATGTGGGAATCACCCCATACGGTGGACTGCATACCTAGCAGGGCCGGTGTGTATATAGCCAGCAATCGACGGAGTCCTGCGGAGAGTCGCGAGGACATTAGCAGCATCCTTCCTTCAGCTTTCGCCGACTGTATCCCTGAGTCCAGGGACATACTGCTTAGGCTCAGAATCGAACCTGCAACCTTTCGGCCACTGCTCGTCAGTCATCACCACTGCGCCACGTGTTTAACGTCCGGACCAAAAAATACCCTAATGAATTGCTGACAGCTGAATTGCTGTTGTCCGATGCATGTCATGTGCCTGCGTCTCCTATCAGCTGCCTTGAGTTAGACCTGCTTTTCCTGAGCTGATGTCCGACGCCCGAGTTCAGCCCGTCACCTGTACTGCAACATGTATAGATTGCTGTCACTGACACTGCTTACACTACTGCTTGCATGATCAGATACTATCTGATACAACAACATTGCGTGTGATGAGAAAGACTATTTGTGCTTATACAACAAAGGTCATGCCTCTCACACAGGGGCTGTTTTTCTGGGGTTCAGCCTCTTTTTGAGTGACAGTCAGAGCTGAGCTGTTCGCAGCATCCTTTTTCCAGCTGGTGTCCGTTGCGGCGTAGCCACTTGAACACACCGTGTAACCCCTCTTCTTCTTCTGCATGTCATGTGTGCAGGAAGGGCCTTGACCCCCAGCTACTGATGTTTTGGTTGAAAGACATCAGCGTTGAGTTGCTGACACCTGAACTGTTGTTGTCATGTTCAACATGCAGTGCAGGAAGGGCCTCGATGCTGCTGCAGCTGCTGACGTCCTGATTGTATGACATCAATGCCACGTGACGGTTGAGCTGCTGACAACTCAACTGCTGTTGTTGTGCGTGCCATGTTCGCAGGAAGGGCCTCGAACCCCAGCTACTGATGTTTTGGTGGAAAGACATCAGCGTTGAGTTGCTGACACCTGAACTGTTGTTGTCATGTTCAACATGCAGTGCAGGAAGGGCCTTGATGCTACTGCAGCTGCTGACGTCCTGATTGTACATCACTGCCACGTGACGGTTGAGCTGCTGACCACTCTGCAACAACAATAAACTCAACTGCTGTTGTTGTGCGTGTCATGTGTGCAGGAAGGGCCTCGACCCCCAGCTGCTGCAGCTGCTGACAACACCCCGCAACAGCAGCAGTAGCAGCAGTCACCCGCTACCGCAGCTGCAGCGCCTGATTTACCTGTCCTGCGGCTTCCAGGCGCTGATGGGTGACACTGATGCACTGTTGACTGCTGGCTGGCGGCTGAGCAGCTGTCAGGCGTTCTTCTTTTTTCCCGGCACAGACAGCATAGAGACGCTGGCGGTGTTTGACATATGACCGACAGCGTTTAGGGTTTAGGGTTTCTGAAACCTTGACCTGTGCTGCTGGCTGCTGGCTGGCGGCTGAGCAGTTGTCAGGCTTTCTTCTTCTTCCGTGGCACAGACCGCATAGAAACGCTGGCGGTGTTTGACAGGAAGCAGTAGCTGCTGCTGCTGCGGGGCTGCGGAGATGTGCAGCAGCGTGCAGCACAACCTGATGGTGCTGCAAGCAGCTTGTGTCACAGCAGCATCATGGATGGTGAGGCAAGCGGCTTCTAGGCGCTGATGGGTGACACCGATGCACTGATGGCTGCTGGCTGGCGGCTGAGCAGTTGTCAGGCGTTCTTCGTTTTCTCTGGCACAGACAGCATAGAGACACTAGCAGTGTTTGACAGGAGGCAGTAGCTGCTGCTGGGGTTAGGAGGCTGTGGGGATGTGCCGCAGCGTGCAGCACAACTCGATGGTGCTGCAAGCAGCTTGTGTCACAGCATCATCATGGATGGTGAGGCAAGCGGCTTCCAGGCGCTGATGGGGGACACAGATGCACTGTTGGCTGCTGGCTGGCGGCTTAGCAGCTGTCAGGCTTTCTTCTTTTTTCCCGGCACAGACAGCATAGAGACGCTGGTGGTGTTTGACAGATGATCGACAGCGTTTAGGGTTGAAAGGTTTCTGAAACCTTGGCCTGTGCTGCTTGCTGCTGGCTGCCGGCTGAGCAGCATCCGGGCGTTCTTCTTTTTTTAGTCCCGGCAGAGACAGTATAGAGACTCTGGCGGTGTTTGACAGATGATCAACAGCTATTAGGGTTTATGGTTTCAGAAACCCCAACCCCTAAATGCGCTGCTGGCTGCTGGTTGGCAACTGAGCAGCTGCCGTCATGGGCCACCTTTTTCTTCCCTGCTGGAACGCAGCCAGCACTTGCGTTACAAACCGTGGGTTGAGCATGTAAACCACAACGCGTTTCATCATCATCATCATGTTACCCATTAAGCCATAGCATCAACGCCATCGGCCCCGCGCCCCTCAGGAGCGGAAAAAAGAGGGAGCACTGCTCCATTGTGTTTGCAATTATTACGCACATCCCAAGCTTGGACAAGATACTCAGCAATGCTCCTAGATATCACCCGACACACCCCCCTACTACCCCAAACATCATCAGAAATAAAACGCAACAACTTGGTGGATGCATCAGTCAATGACAGCACATTGCGCAATTTTTCAGCGCCACCAGCAACATCACGCAAAACAGACTGAATTTCATCAAGCATAGTATCCCTCTGAGCAGAAGTAGCGGGACAATCAAACATCAGATGTGACAAAGACTCAACACCCTGACCACAAGCAGGACATGCTGTGTTAGAATCTGCTCTGCTACCCCCATAATGACTGGTACGCTCATGCACACAAAGACAACCCATTCGGACACGCATCAGCAACTCAATACCACGTGTTGGCGCACCAGAACACAAGAATGGCCTAGCCCTTTTGAAACGCATGGCATCAGCATGAGTAGGGTGCACATGCGTGATGTAACGACTCAAAGTAGAGTGCTGCAGTGATTCACAAGCAACTCTGTCTGCATGCAACTTCCTGACCTGACGGTTAATATGATTCTTGCACGCGTTAGTGCGATCGGCCGCCGCCTCGACATCCACACCATACTTGCACAGCAAACTCTGCACATACTTATGCCAAGGTGTTGCCGCTACAGCACCACTAGGGCGCTTCCACTCAGCTGAAAAAACCTGGCGTGGCAACCGAGAGTTCTGCATACGCTGAACCCTGAAGTAATACTCCATTGCCCTCTGATGAAGCCACATGTGCAATGGCTTCGCACCCCATTCAGCCAGAACAATTGAAGTGCAAGGGCGCTCCTTGCCACAACGCATTGAGCATTTGATGATGTCAGTCTGCACTTTGTCAATTTGCTGCAGTTGCCTTGCAGTTGACGGGAACCAGACCTCACTGCCATACTCAACAATTGGGCGAATGCATGTCAGCAAAATAATACGCTTTACTTCCACGCTGATGAGCCGGCTCTTCCAGACTGGCATGAGCCCACCCTTCACACGATGCACTTTTGCCAACATATTCTCAAAGTGCGTATTCCAGTTGCAGGCATTGTTGAACCACAGGCCAAGGTAGCAGTACTCTGATACAACAGGCACAGGCACACCGTTCCAAACAATGCCAGAATCAGCCAACTGGCTGGGCTGTCTAGCTGGTGAGACATGCATGACAGCAGACTTCAAGCTATTCAGCTTGAACCGCCACTTACAACTGTATTCATAAACTGTTGCAGCCACAGCCTGAACCTCAGCCAGAGATCCGCACACAGCAACAAAGTCATCAGCCTGCATGGCTGCCACAACCTGACCAGCAGGTTCGTCACAAGGGCCCATAAGGGTGATTCCAGGGTGCTTTGCATGCACCTCATGCAGCAGATCATCAATGAAGTACAGGTACAGTGTGGGGGAAATAACATCGCCCTCATGCAAACCAAGGTCACATGTGAAGCTCTCAGTGACATGACCTTCGTGAGACACCACGCGACGTGCACCCTGATACAAGTTGTAGAGCACATGGAACATCTTTCCACGCACGCCCTTGTCCCACAGCTTTTGAAAGAGACCATCAAGCCACACTGTTGGGAAAGCCTTATAGGTGTCAACAAACAGCACATAAGAGTCCTTCCCCTCAGCTTTCCTCCCACCCAACACCTCGCTGAGCACACTCTGGTGGTCGGCACAGCTGCGCTTGGGACGGAAGCCGTTCTGGCTCTCGTGCAGCAGCGGCGTTCCTGCTGCTGAAGCAGCAGTTACACGCTGCTGCTGCTGCTGCTGCTGCTGTTGCTGCTGTTGCTTGCCACAACGCGTTTGTCCCCGACAGCGTACAGCACCGGATTGATAGGTGATCTATTGAACGAAGGAATTCTCCAGCTCAGAGGTGGGTCCCGGACCTGGGCCAGTGACCACCTCACTGAGGCCACCATCAGATGGTGCAAGCCGTCAATGGACTCCTATAAGGGCGCTTGGCGTGTCGCACTGGTGGCGGCGGTGTCGTAGGCCTCCGACAATCAGGTTCGCTTGATTCAAACAGCGGCTGTGTATGGCCAGCCAGTAGATTTGCCCCCCCCCTTGTAACCCAAAAAACCCGTGATGGTGTCGACACACGTCGCCTGGCAGCTGCAGGGGCACTGCAGGGGCACTTTTTTTCTTGCCAAGTGGTTACAAGGGGGGCAAAACTGGATGGCCATACACCGCAACCAAGCGAACCTGATTGTTGGAGGCCTACGGCACCGCCGCCACCAGTACGACACGCCAAACGCCCTTATTCCAGGAGGTGCCCAGCACCCGGACCAAAAACAGCGGAGGAGTTGAACCCCCACACCCCCTTGGTGTGCTACACTGCTGGCGATTGATACGTTGTCCTCTTGAACACGAGTCATTCAGCGTGACGCTGGAAATCAATGCCCACATGCCGATGGCGTTGATGCTATGGCTTGATTTGGTAATTTGGTAATCAATGCCCACTCTGTCACATGTCACATGCTGGCAGCTCCCATTGCTGCGGCTGAGGCTGCCAGTGCCAGCTACGCGCGTCACGTGGCCGTCAGGTAGCACGTGACATCCGATGTTTGGCGGCCAAAAACAGCAACACAATTGCCTACTTGTGGCACCAGCGACGTGTGCTATGGGGGGAGTTTATCTGCTTTACTTGCGTTCATGCGCCTTCAAGTACCGCTGCATTCTTTATAATGTGCTCAACTGTACCGTACAATGTTCAAGTAACTGTGATGGCAACGGATGCCGTTACAGTCACTTGAAGCCGTTTTGAACTGCAGCCACATCAGGCAAGACGACACTACAACATTGTGAGCTGCAAACCACTTGTGGCCGAGGGAGCATCAAGGCGTTGATGTGACGCTCACGGGCCCATGCTCAGGCAAAAAATGAAACACCGTCGTCGCTGCTGCTGCTGCGAGCAGTGCTGCTGCTGCTGCTACTGCAACGCAGCATAGTACAGCCAGTTGCCGTTCACTTTCTTGAAATGGCTCGTCTCAGTAGCCGGCTCATCAGGGCCCCCCACACCCCTCTGCCGCCACCTCACAGTGAACTTCAAGTACGCATCATCTTCACTGCTGCTGCTGCTGGCTCCATCTGCTGCTTCTGCTGCTTTGTTGCTGTTTGGTGGGCAGTGCACAGTAAGCCCAACAAATTCAGTCAGCCGTGCTGTGCGCTGCACACTCTTGGCATACGTGATGGGATCACCGGTGTGCTCCGCATTCTGCAGCAGCAGCAGCAGCGGCAGCAGGCAAAAAAGTGGCGCCCTTGCTGAGAACTTGTAACAATACTGGCATGTCGCTCTTGCAAATGCGTTTGCACAGCAATTTCAGTATTCATGCATGTGCGTGTTTATGTATTTGTTTATAAACTTGTCATTTTTTGGTTTGATGTTTGGTTTGATATGTCTGCCGCACCTCTGGGTGCGTAGTTGCCACCAAATAGTCCACCAGCTGCATCAAATATGCACTGAAGCGGGCACTTTTCCTCAAACCCTAATTTCCAAAATTCAAACCCTGAATTTAGCTTAAACCCTACACCGCACCTCTGGGTGTGTGGTGGCCACCAGATAGTCAACCAGCTGCATGGAGTAGGCACTGAAGCGAGCCCTCAGCAGCGCCTCAGGGGTGGGAGTGAAACCTCAACCCAAATCCAGCCTAAACCCAAGCCCTATAACGCACCTCTGGGTGTGTAGTGGCTACTAGGTAGTCGATTAGCTGCATGGAGTAGGCACTGAAGCGAGCCCTTAGCAGCGCTTCTGGTGTAGGAGCAGCAGCACCTGCGTGATAACGCCCACAGCATGCCTGCGGCAGCAGCGGCAGCGGCAGCAGTTGGTTACTGGTGTGCCCTCAGCAGCGCCTCTGGTGTAGGGGCAGCAGCACCTGCATGGTACCGCCCACAGCACGCCTGCAGCAGCAGCAGCAGCAGCAGCGGCAGCGGCGGCAGCACTGGCATTCACTTCACCACTGCCATTATGTTTGACGTGCCATGTGACATTATCCATCGTTACGTTGCTGGCAGGTCCTGGCTGTGCAGCGCAAAGCCTAAGCAGCTTGTGATTTGCAATGTCCTTGACAGGCACATACAGCCGCTACCGCCGGCAGGTGATTGAGACGTCAATTGATGTGCCAAACCACAACTGCTTGAGTTAACTGGATGGCAAGTTACCGAGTGGGGTTTAGGTTTCACCCTAAACCCCGTACTTTGAGCAGAGCATGACACATTGGGGGCTGCTGGCCTGCGCAGGCGAAATACCGTGTGGGGGTTGAATTTGGCCCTAAACCCAAACCCCAGATTTTTAGCAGAGCCTGATTCACTCGAGGCTGCTGGCCTGCGCAGGCGCAGTTGCCACATGTTCTACTGAGCAGCTGCTGTCTGACTTACTGCTCATAATTAAATCAGCACCAGTTGCTGTTGCAGGCATACCTCCCAACATCTGACTAATCACAGCCAAACACAATTGAACAAATATCAGACAGCAACTGCGTCTGGCATCATGCCGTTACTCACTGGGTACAGCTCGCAGTTGCCACTTGTTGCCCTGAGCAACTGTTGTCTGACCAACTGCTGGTCATATAACTGGCAACAGTTGCTGTTGCAGCAACACCTTCAAACATCTGACTGAAACAACCTTTGAATAGTAGTCAAACAAACAGTCACAGATCAGAACAGCAACTTCAAATTTGTGCAGCCTGACTCACTGGGTACAGCTGGCCTGATCCGCAGGGGCACCTGCGCGTTGCGTTGCTTGTGGTTTTGCTGGCGAGCTTGTTCCGCGGAACAGCTCTAACAAGACTCACTGCTTGTGATACAACCGGCACCGGTTGATGTTGCAGCAATACCTGTGACCATCTGACTCATTGCTTGTTGAGCAGCCAAAACGAATGCACAAAGTGAACAAAATGAAACAGCAAGGTTGTCTGACGTGGACTCACTGGGTACAGCTGGCCTGATCCGCAGGGGCACTTGCGGGTTGCGTTGCTGGTGGTTTTGCTGGCGAGCTTGTTGGGGTTTCCAAAACCCTTGCCAGCGGGAGCGCGCGCCGCCTGCTTCTTGGCTGTTGCTGCTGCTGCCACAAGGCTCCGCTGCTGCTGCTGCTGCCTCCGCTGCTGCTGCTGCAGCCTGCTTGCTGCTGCTGTTTGTGCTGCTAGTGCTGATGGCGCCGTTCGGTCGACTAAAGACTGGTTGTTGTGACTTGTTATATGGTTAGGAGAGAAAGTGGCGTGTATACGGATTAGAGAGCGGGGATTGCTGCGCGTCTGCAGCCTGGTGCTGCTGCTCTGCATGGTGTGCTGCTGCTGCATCATGCCGCGGTGAAATTCCGCTCGTAAAATGGCCAAACGATGATTATAACGAATCTGTTTTGTATTAAGCAGGCTGTTGGCTTGTCAACTATACGTGGTGCCAGCAGTACCTGGGAAGGGACCGTCACTTCGAAATACCATAGACTACAGCAGCACATACATTCATCAGACAATCAATGCTAAAGTATTGATTCTATCTGATTACGGACGGATGCGCCTTGTGCACTGCCTGTACGAGTCCAAGTTGCGGTCGGTTTTCCCTGAACAACCCCATCGCTTCCCTTGTGAATCTCAATTTATGCAGTACAACTCTACACATTATACCGGAGCTAACCTCAATAGCCTGCGATAACCTCACGCACACCAGCTAGCGGGGTCAGGCCTGCCTTGTCTGACCGCGAGCTATTAATACGCTGATGTCGCTGGTTGAACTAGCCACGGGATAGAGTTTACTGTACACAAGCAGCGTAGGTCCTGCTGGGAGCCCGCCACGCCGTACATTGCCGAGCAAGGGACACTAGGTGTGTGTGTGTGTGTGTGCAAGGATACTGCCTTTGCTGCTGCTGCATCTGTGCATGACTTGAGCGAAACATGCACAAACGTGTCAGGACATACTAAATGTTGTGAGGCAGCTGTGTGATGCAGTGGGCCAGGAATGTGCAGCCTGCCAAGGCAGCGACAGCAGCAGCAGCAGCCTGCTAGCTCTGACAATTAAGTTGATGCATTGAGCCACACTTCTTCTAGCCTTGTAACCACTTACGGTTTTGTATCTTGGTGATGCTTTCTGACCAGTCTTGTTTATGCCCCTGTCCTGTGCAGGAGTGTAGGCATGTTGACGTGTCAGACACAGCATGCGCACACAGCATGCAGCACACAAATGCAGCACAGATAACGCACGTCAGTATTTAGAGGGCGTTACAGCAGCAGCAACCTTGACGGGTGTCTGAGCAATACAGCTGCAAGGCCGTTGCTCAAGGAACAACTGCAGCACCACCAGCAGCACCAGCAGCAGCAGCAGCAGCAGCATCATACCTGAAGCAGCAGCAGCAGCAGCAGCAGCAGCAGCATCATCATCATACCTGAAGCAGCAGCAGCAGCAGCGGCAGGCGCATCGTACCTGAGGCAGCAGCAGCAGCGTCATCGCACCTGAGGCAGCAGCAGCATCATACCCGAGGCAGCAGCAGCATCATACCCGAGGCAGCAGCAGAAGCAGCAGCACCAGCAGCACCAGCAGCATTCGCTTGAGGCAGCAGCAGCAGCAGCATTGCACCTGACGCAGCGGCAGCAGCAGCAGGCGCGCCATGTCGTTCTACTCCAGCCAGAACCTGAGCAGGCAGGGCCCGCTGCGGCTGCTGTGGACGGCGGCACACCTGGAACGCCAGCTCAAGCGGCAGCAGGTGCGTTTGTTTGTTTATAAGGTCAAGGTTTACTTTTCAATTTGGGTACAGCCTAATCCCAAAGCCGGTGCGGCTGCTGTGGACAGCAGCTCACCTGGAGCGGCAACTGAAAAGGCAGCAGGTGCGTTCGTTATTAAGTTGCAGCAGCAGAAAAATCCCACCGCTGGCCCTAGCAGGTGTTGAATCCGTAGCTTGTTTTGGTTATGTCTCTGTGCATTTGTGCAGCTCAAGAGGCAGCAGGTGCGTCCCCTGGTGCGGTTCATTGCCGTGGGATTTTAGGGGTTTTAGGGTTGACTTTTTTGATTTAGGGTTTACAGCCTGAACTTCAAACCTCCCTCCTGCGGCTGTTGTGGACAGCAGCACACCTGGAGTGGCAACTGAAAAGGCAGCAGGTGCGTTCATTGTTTATGATGTTTAGGGTTTACGTTCGAGGTTTAGGGGTTACAGCCTACACCTGCTGCGGCAGCAGCACACCTGGAGCGGCAGCTCAAGCGGCAGTAGGTGTGGTTTATCTTCTGCTGGAATGTATTGTTGCGGCGTGATTCTCTATGTTGAAAACGGGCAGGTGACTGCAGCTTGCCAGGCAGTTCTGCCCTGCTGGTGTAGCACAGTGGTGGATTCAAACCTGTTGTATTCACACCCAGCATCACAATCAGTGAGCATGCAGGCCTGCTGCGGCTGCTGTGTGGCAACAGCGCACCAGAAAGAATCGAGGCAGCTTGTATCTATTGTTGGCTTAGTTGAGCTGCTCTTATCATGCTCACCCGCAGATGTGCCACTGGCCTTGCGAGTCAACGGCAACGGCTGCTGGTCTTATCCATGTAACAAAGCGCACGTTATGTTCGCACCAACTTTGCTGCTGCTGCTGCTGCTGCTGCTGCTATCAATGCTGCGGTGGGTGCTACGTCTATTGTGGGCTCAGTTGAGCAGCTGCTGTCAGGCTTATCAGCAGATGAGCCACTGGCACAGCGACTCAACGGGCAGCTGCTGCTGTTGGGCTTATCCATTATCTACGAAGTCAGGCTCATGCCACGTTCATATAACTTTGCTGCTGCTGCTGCTGCTGTCACTGCTGCTGCTCCGGGTGGATGCTACGTCTATTATGGGCTCTGTTGAGCAGCTGTTATCAGGCTTGTCAGCAGATGTGCCGCTGGCATTACGACTCATCAGACACCTGCTGCTGCTGCTGCCGCCGCCGCTGCTGCTGCTGCTGCAGGTGGATGCCACATCCTTTGTAGGTTCAGTTGAGCAGCTGCTGTCAGGCCTATCAGTAGATGAGCCACTCACACAATGCGTGTTGCTGCCGCCGCTGCTGCTGCTGCTGCTGTCACCGCTGCTGCTGCTGCTGCTGCTGCTGTCATTGCCGCAGGTGGATGCTACATCCATTGCAGGTTCAGTTGAGCAGCTGCTGTCAGGCCTGTCAGCAGATGTGCCTCTGGCACTACGACTCAACGGGCAGCTGCTGCTGCTGCTGCTAGGCTCACCTGTGTACTGGTGCACATGTCATGTTCACACTGAACTGTGCTGCTGCTGCTGCTGCAGGTGGATGCCACATCCATTGTGGGTTTAGTTTAGCAGCTGCTATCAGGCTTGTCATCACATGTGCCGCTGGCAGTACGACTCAACGGGCAGCTGCTTCTTGGCTTATCTATGTACTCAGGCACATGTCATGTTCACACCAACTCTGCTGCTGCTGCTGTAGGTGGATGCCACATCTATTGTGGGCTCAGTTGAGCAGCTGCTGTCAGCCTTATCAGCAGATGTGCCACTGGCACTACGACTCAACGGACAGCTGCTGCTTGGCTTAGTGAGAATATATCGGCGCAAACTGGATTATCTGCAACAAGACTGCCAAGCAGTACTAGAGAGGGTGGCGGGCGGCGGCAGCAGCACTGCAGCAGCAGCAGCAGCAGAAGCAGCAGTGAAACGGCAGAGGGCAGGTGGCGATGATGATGGGGGAGAGATGCAAGATCCAACAGCAGCAGCAGCAGCAGCGCTGGGTGCAGCAGGCAGCAAGCGTGCTGCTGCTGCTGCTGGGATCAGTCGCAGCGGTGATGGCACTGAGTTAGGGTTTGGTGGTTTAGAGTCAGATCTGGGTTTAGGGTTTGATGTGGATATGGAGGATGCATTTGATCTCGCAGATCCTACCTGGGGTTCCCAGGGTTTTTCAGATGCTCTGCAGGGTTTTGGATCCCAGGGTTTAGGCTCCCAGGGTTCAGCAGCACTGAAGCTCGGCGGTGGCCAAAACCACCAGCAGGGTTCTGCGGCAGGGTTTAGCAGCTTGGGTTTAGGCAGATCTGAGGGTTTTGTGGATGACGAGATGTTTGACGATTTTGGCGAAGATGCGGCTGCGTTTGATCTGACAGATCTTGAGGTGCAAGTGCTGCGAACCGCAAGCACGTCGGCTGCTGCTGCAGTGGCAGCAGCAGCGGCTGCTGCTGCTGCTGCTTATAGTGATGACGCAGGGTTGAGTGGCAGTTGGCAGGATGATCCATCTGAAAGCGGACATGTGGAGCAGCAGCAGCAGCAGAGCGGTGATGATTATGCTGGGTTGTTGCATGAGGGGGAGGATGATGACGGTCATGCATATGACAGCAAGCAGCAGCAGAAAAGTGCTGGAGACGCAGCAGCAGCAGCAGGGGAGTCGGGCAGGCGTTGCAGCAGCGACAGTGCAGAGCAACAGCACAGCTGCCACACGCCACCGCTGCAACCTCCCACCATGTCAGCTGCTGCTGGTGAGCAGCAAACGTCGTCAGATGGCAGCCAGCAGCAGCAGCAGCAAGAGGCACAATCTGGGCGCCGATCAGCAGCAGCAGCAGCAGCAGTAGAGGACAAGAGAGAAGGTGCCAGAGAGGAACAGCAGCAGGTGCCGTTCCCTGGCCTGGAGTCGTCAGAGGCAGCAGGCACTGCTGCTGCTGCTGCTGCCAAGCAGAGGCAGCGCCGGGGCAAGCTGCGGCAGCTGTTTGGGGGCCTGGTGCCACTGCAGATTGAGAACGACACACGACACAACAGGGTGCGTGGCAACCTGCGTTTCTATATGTGTCATTGCGTCATTCCGAGTACCCTGTCGCCTGCTGAACAGACACATATGCACCATGCAGAGCAACAAGCGCTTGATACATGAGTAAAGACAAGAAAAATAAAACTGTGCTCCACGGATTGAAATAACTACTGTGAGAGGGTTTTCCCCATCCCGGCAGCCCGGAAATAAGTTGGTACGTGCAATACATGTGACTGATTGTCTGCTGACTGCAACATAATACGGTGTGCTGTGCGCCGCCTGCTCCTGCTGCTGCTGCTGCTGCTGCTGCTGCAGATCTCCACTGAACTGCCAGGGGCTCA
The DNA here is from genome assembly GCA_902809745.2 of Tetradesmus lagerheimii. Taxonomy (NCBI): domain Eukaryota; kingdom Viridiplantae; phylum Chlorophyta; class Chlorophyceae; order Sphaeropleales; family Scenedesmaceae; genus Tetradesmus; species Tetradesmus lagerheimii. Next base: position 86,436 of record CADDIJ020000186.1, read on the forward strand.
GATCAGGGCTCTGCTGGCAGACAGAACCCCACTGCTGGACAAAAACCGCCTGGCAGGACCCAAAACCCTGAGACTAAACCCTGAGGGCACTAAACCCTCAGCAGTGGCAGCAGCAGCAGGGTTTAGCCTGACTCCTGGAGAGAGGGTTCAGCTGTTGGGTAACACCCTGCCGCTGGGCACATTTCCAGAGGCGTTGGCAGCAGCAGCAGCGGTCAACAGCGGCTGTTTCAGCAGCAGTGAAGAGTTCAATCAAGCAGCAGCAGCAATCCTACATCAGGTGCTGCCACACATAACGAACGGCAATTTGCAGCTGCTGCTACGAAGTGGCGGCAGCATTTTCAACGCTGCTGCTGTAGCAGCAGCAGCTTGCGCGCCACGGCCCAACCGTGCAGGCGGTTTAGCGGCTTGGCCCAGTCACGGCGGTTTAGGCCTGAGTCAGCAAAACCCTAGCTTGCCGGGCGGCAGGGTTTTAGGGTTTGCGAGCGGCGGTCCTGCTGGCTGTTTCAGTCCTGAGTTGGCGCATACGCTGCTGTCTGCTGTTGCTTCGCTGGCAGCAGCAGGAGCTACTGCTGCTGCTGCTGGTGAGGCAGGCGGTTTGACAAAAGCAGGCAGCAGAAGAAAAGGTGCCAGGTCAGCAGCAGCAGCAGCAGACGATGCTGCTGCTGCTGCTGCTGAGGGGGATGATTATAAGCAGCAGGAAGAGGACCCAGCAGCAGCAGCAGCAGCAGGTGGCTGGGGACGGCACAGTGCTGCTGCTGCTGCTGCTGCTGAAGTGTCATTTGCAGGCCACTTGCAGCTGGGTTGTTACGGCGATGAGCAGTTTGACATGCCAGGCTGGCAGGATGACGATGACCCCCAGCAGCAGCAGCAGCAGCAGCAGCAGGAGTCTAATGACTTCGCTGATGCTGCTGCTGATTATGACGAATATGAAGAGGATGGGGATACAGCAGAAGGTGACTCAGATGAGCCTTTTTCTGGTGGTGCTTTTGGCGGCAGCGGTCCTACTTTTGGGTCAGAGGCAGCAGCAGCAGCAGCAGCAGCAGCAGCGAGGGATGCGTCTGCAGGCTTCACCAACTCAACACGCAAGGTGAGACATGACAAAAATAGAGACATGTTGTGGGTTGATGCATGTCCCTTGACTGTACACTGGGTGATGATCAGTTCTTTGGCACTGCTTTTTGGTGGCAGTAATGCTTGTTCAGACACGGATCTGGCGGAGGAAGCAGCAGCAGCGAGGGATGCCTCAGCGCGCTTCACCAGCTCAACACGCAAGGTGAGAAAGGGATGCATTTTGCATATCATGTTCATCCTCGAAAATTGTCATGGCCTTGCAGCCACTTGTTACTCATCCTCTAGTCAACCTTGGAGCTGAACCTATAGGGTACTTCACAAAAACCCTGAACCCTAAACCCTGCTGCGCTGTGGCGCATGTCGCCTGCTGACAGGTGCTGAACCAGCTGAAGCTGCTCGTCACCACCTCACCAGATGCAGCAACAGCAGCAGCAGCAGCAGAGGATGCCAACGGTGCAGCACCTGCAGTAGGCAGCAAGCGCTCACGGCCAGACAGCCAAACCCCAGCAGTAGCAGCAGCAGCAGGAGGAGGAAATGGCGCTCTGCGGTTCTCTGCTGTGCTGCAAAGTACGGGCAGCAGCAGCAGCAGCAGATCCACCAAAGCAGCAGCAGCAGCAGGTGGTGCTGCTGCTGCTCCTCTGTGCAGCCGCATGGATGCCAGTCGAGCTTTCTATGAAATGCTGGTGCTGCAGAATCGGGGCTATGTTGGCCTGCAGCAGCAGGGGCCGTATGGCGAATTGCTGGTGACTCCTAAGGCCAAAATGCTTGCTGACAGTCAGCAGTAACACTGACAGCTTCCAGCAGCAGCAGCAGCAGCAGCAGCAGCAGCAGCAGTGCCACATGGGCTACGTCGGCTTGCAGCAGCAGGGGCCGTATGGCGAACTGCTGGTGACACCTAAGGCCAAGATGCTTGCTGATAGTCAGCAGTAACACTGACAGCTTTCAGCAGCCGCAGCAGCAGCAGCAGTGCCACAGAGGGTGCATGGCCTGCAGCAGCAGGGGCCGTATGGCGTACTGCTGGTGACACCTAAGGCCAAAATGCTTGCTTATCAGCAGTAGCAGCAGCAGCAGGGCTGCAGTAGCAAGGACCGTACAGCGAGATGCTGATGATCACCCAGCAACAGCAGCAGTGGTATGAAACGGGGGTTACGCTCGCCTGGAGCTGCAAGGACCATACAGCAAGGTTATTGCTTGAACTGCGCCTGCTGGCTGACGGGCAGTAGTGGCCCTGACATCCCGCAGCCACCGCCGCCGCCGCCGCAGCAGCAGCAGCAGTGTTGCACAACATGGGGTGTGTTGGCTTGCAGCAGCGTTGATAGCAGCCGTATGGCGAATTGCTGCTGGCGCTGAAGGCCAGCATGCTTTCCCGGCACTGACAGTTCTCAGCAGCAGCAGCAGCAGCAGCAGCAGCAGCAGCAGCTGCAGCGCTTGCGACGCCGTAGGCCAGCATGCCTGCCGGCGGGCAATAGAGGCACTGACATCTCGCAGCAGCAGCAGAAAGCAGCAGCAACGGTGGAAGCAGCGCGTATGCATTGGCAGCAGCAGAAAGCAGCAGCAGCAGCAGCAGCAGCTGGAGAACAAGGAGAAGTCCGTTTCTGTTGCAGGGGGGATGTAGGCCTGCAGCAGCAGGGAGCGTGCAGAGAGTTTTATAGGTCGCCCAACTCAAGGCTTTGGAAATGGGGAGCAGTAGCGGGAGATGAGGGTAACAGGGTTGTATGAAGCGTGGTGGTCAGCGGAAGGTCACCGTTGGGCTGCTGCCATTACGATGACAACTGCCAGAGCCTGTCCCACGTTTGGATGGATTACTTATACATATTTGAAGTGTATCAACCCATAAATCTTTTAGAGAGAGAGTAGTTACATGTGGGTCCAGTCACCATCTCAGATGGTATGAGCCACCCCAAAATGAGCACAATGCCAACGCGTGACGAAAGAAGATGAGCACACAATGTAGCCCATTGAGGCCATCCGTTGAGCACAGGGTCTCTCCAGATTGAGCATAAGATTATATCTGCGGTCATCATCATCATCATGTTACCCATTAAGCCATAGCATCAATGCCATCGGCCCCGCGCAGATTATATCTGCGGTGTGTCAGTGACACACCCCAATCAGCCAACAGCATGTGCTGAAGAAGCACACCAACCAAAAAGCATGTTGTCAAGATCACACAGCCAGAGAGATAGGCAGGGCAACTAAGGCGGCATAAAGGCGGCAGCAAACCAATAATGTGACAGGATGCATGTGTAACTCGTCAAGTAACCTAAACTCATCACGGGCTAGGAGCAACAGCGTCTAAGGCGTCATCTACAGGGACATAACCCTCAGGCTGAATTGGCACACTTTGATGGTCAGGGGACAACCCCAGCAACACTGAGCGATACAACCACATCTGATAAACCACCACAGCCAAGCCCTCTTGATCCTCACAGTCTAGAATGCGCGGCACCAACTCGTTAGCATAGCGATCTACAGTACCCGCAGGATAGAACACACTAGGGCAGGCACCGCGCAAGTGGTCATATGCAGGGCATTCTAGCAGAAAGTGTTTGAGATCCTCCACATTGTCATAGGTCCCAGTCCGGGCGTGCACGCGTGTGCGCCAAACTGCTCGGCTAGCTGCAACAGGATTAGCACACGAGCACAGTCTACACAACCGCTGCTGCCTGGGCACCCGAGGGCGGGCATGTCTACCCAGCTGCACCTCCAACTGTGCAGCCCCAGTGCGAAGCCGTGCAAGGCACTGCAACACCCGGAACGGCAAGCATAATTGCATGTATTGAGGTTGTGTGTTGCGGTCAAAAGCAGCATCAGTCTCCATAGGATGCACCCAGGCAGCATGTGTGCACATAGTAACATGATTGCTTGGTGCTGTTCTTGGGTCAGCATCCTCCGCACCTGCATCGGCCCACCCCTGCTTAACCAAGCGTGCAAGGGCAGCAGACACGGCTGTAGCATGCAACTCAAGCCCACATACACTTGCAGCCGTCACCCCAGGCCCACGCCATGCAGCCTGCTGTATAACACCAAGGCGTTGCATAGTGTGCAGCAGATAGTATGTCCAGCAAGTTTTGCAACCACTCAATGCTAACTCCACATCCGACACCCACGCAACCCGCGCAAGACGATCAACGGGCATGGCCCTAAGGCGTTCCCACCAGCGCGCCGCCAGCACAACCCAATGGTGCTGAACAGGCGAGCGGTGAAGATCGCGCATCAGCACATCAATGCTGGAGCGTTGCCCAGCCCCAGTCATGTAGCGAAGGAATGACACATGCACCTTGTCAGCTGCAGACATGCGCCACCCTGTGCGCCTGAACAAGCCTGTATGGCACAACTCGGGGCCCCACACATGAGATGCGTATGACATAACAGGCTCAACCATGATGTCAAACATGCGGCACTTCATGTCGTATTGTGTGATGCGTTGCTTACGGAAGCGGCCCAAGAGGGTATGCATGGCCTTGAGCCCAGACGCTGCCAAAGCATCAACTGCCGGCTGCAGACCTTTGGTCTCATGCAACACTGCACCAAGGTATGTGTAGCTGCTCTGAATGCTCAGGGGCTGACCAGCATACGTGAACGCAGTTGAGCGCGGGCGTGGCACACGTTTGCCACGGAACACCACCACACACGTCTTCTTAGGCTGCATGTTGACTTCCATGCCAGTGATCTCACAAAACAACTGCAAGCAATCCAACAAGCATTGCGCGTCTGCCGGCGACTCAGCAATCAAGCAGCCGTCATCCGCATACAGCAAATCAGGCACATGAAGAGAGCCAACCTTGGGTCCAAGAGGAGCAGAAGCCCCACCTGGAACAGGCTTGCCTCTAATTCTGATCAACTCGTGCAGCATCTCAATAAATAACCCAAACAGCAGTGGGCTCAGCTCACTTCCTTGCTTAGTACCAAGGCACGTATCAATAGGGTCACCCAATTTGCCATTCACAGACACCTGTAGCTGGATGGTGTCATATAGACGCTCCAATAGAGACAAGAAGCGGCCATGGATGCCAAGCTGCCTGCAACGTGCCAACAACAAGTCTCTAGGAACCGTGTCAAAAGCTTTCTTAAAATCTATGAACACAACATACAACTTCTTACGCTGGTGGCGGGCCCTGTTAATGAGATGCGTAAGGGTGAACAACGCATCAATTGTGCCATGTTCTTTGCGAAAACCACACTGTGTAACAGCACGCACACCTAGGCTCTCCATAGTTGGGTCTAGGCGGCGGTGCATGAGGCGGTCAACCACACGACTATAAATGCTTTTGTTATGGCACCGCTGTTGATTGCTGGGGGATGACACGTGAGCGAAATCTCCGGTGACACGCCAGGGCTTTGAAGCAGACCGTATCCACGCGTAAGGCAGGCTTAACTACGTATTTTACCATTAACATAAATCTACGAGATCTATTGCGACTCTGTCGCAGGATTTCCTGCACTGACTTGTGACCCCTCACGGCACTGCGGTGCGCAGTCGCTCGGATACGCTCAAGTATGAATATTATAAACCAGAAAGTATGATACATGAAGGTTAGGTCAAAGTCGCCGTGGATGACTCGGCTCCTGGCGCTACTGCTGTGCTGCTGCTGCTGCACTGCACCTGCGCGGTGCTCCGTCGAACAGGCAAGTGCTCCGGCAGATTCGCCTGCGGTAACGCTACTTGTAGCTTTTAGGGTTCTCGCTGCGTCGCTGAGCGGTGCAGGCAACAACTGCAGCGGCAGCAGCAGTAGCTGCAGCAGCAGAGTCAGCATTTGCGGCACATGCGCAGCTCAGCATGCACAAAACATCGTGTGTGTTGCGAAAAGGACGCATGAGATGCATGATCATGTTCTGTTTCGCGTTGAACGTTGCTTGCTGTGTTGGTGTCACGTCAGCCAAGTGACTGAGCCACTGGCACCGCCTTACACGCTCATCTGAAAAGCTCTGATGTGCAAAAAGCGGTAACTCCAACACTGACCCAAACCGCACCAGATGTTGTCAAATATCTGCAGCTTTATTTGATGCTTCCTGTACCCTGCACATCTGTATCCTTGGCTGCAGTTGGCAGCGCAGCTGTACCCCGGGCACTCCCTGCTGCTGCTGCCAGCCACAACAACCAGCAGCATCCAGGCAGCGCTCAACGCAACATGGACAGCAGCAGCAGCAGCAGCGTCCCAGCAGCAGCAGCAGCAGCAGCAGCAAGTTCTCAGGCCGGTTTTGGTGGTGCTAACACCCACCACTACCACCACCACCAGCAGCAGCAGCAGCAGGGGTGCCTTGCGAGTTGACAGGGCTCTGCGTGTAGAGTCAGGGCAGACACTTGTGCTGGCCACAGCAGCAGCACTTCAAGCAGCAGCAACAGCAGCAGCAGCAGCAGCAGCAGCAGCAGCGGGGCCTGGTCCCTCAGTGGAGCGTGGTGAGCTGTTGGCAGTGCAGTGTGGGGCTTCAAAGGATGGTGGCTTCATCACAGCAAGGTGGGTGATGTTACCAGTGTTGCGATTGTAACATAGATTCCAGTCCACAGAGGATCTGCGCAGCTTTCTCGCAACTGTAGCGCACACTAATGCTGCAAAGCAGCACCAGCAGCAGCAGCAGCAGCAGTACCAAGGTGAGCTGGCAACGACAACATCCCACAAATGCTTCAGAATACAACAGTAAGAACATTTGAAGTAGTGTGGCACCAGCAGCAACAGCGGCAAAAGCAGCAGCAGCAGTTGCATCTGTTGCTGCCATGCAAAACGGCAGCGCCACCGCAACGCACAAAAGCGATATGCGTGGACACTTCAAAGTCAAGTAACCAGTGGTTGTTAACCCCTGCTGCTGCTGCTGCTGTAGGGGCGCTGCATCACTTGAGTTGCTAGGCCTGTCCATTGCCGGCTGCCCAGGCACGGCAGTGTCAGTGAAGGGAGGGGGCCGGCTGCTGCTGCTAGACACCGCTGTAACAGGCAGCAACTGGCGGCTGCAGCAGCTGCATGGAGGGGCCTTGCTGGTGGAGAACGTGCAGCAGGTGCGCAACAAACATCAAAACGTTTTGTAACAGTATAATAACGGTACATATCCTTTGGCCGGAGTAGCTTTGTGGGTTGATTCAATCAATCTATGGCAGAGAGGCTGTGGCTGATTAGGTGCAGCATCTGGCGGCAGCAGCAGCAGCATGGAGGGGCTCTGCTGGTGGAGAACGTGCAGCAGGTAGGGAATCATTATTGATTCGGTTTGCAACAGTGTTATGGTCACAGCATCACTGCAGGTTCACTAAGACTCTGACTCAGGATCTGGCTGACTGGCAGCAGCTGGCAGCAGCTGCATAAAGGGGCCCTGCTGGTGACAAACGTGCAGCAGGTACACATCAGATTTCAATCTTGTTTTGAAAGTGTTACATACCATGCCGTTATGATATCCTGTGGTCACAGTATAATTGTGGGCTTGATAGGGCTCTGGCAGAGGCTGTGGCGTGCACCTGGCAGCAGCAGCAGCAGTTGCATGGAGGTGCTTTGCATGCGTGTAGCATGTGGCGTTATGGCTTAGGGTTGAGCGTACACCAAGGGCGGGGGACAGGGGGTAAGCTGCAGTGTGTGGCCAGCATCATGGGGCAGTATGTGGTGCAGCACTGCTGGTGGGGAAGTTGCAGCGGATGAGTTCTGAAGAGTGCGAACGGGCGGTTCATGCTATTGCCACAGCAGTGGTCTTTGGGTCTTTTGACAACGCAGCATGGGGCAGTATGTGGCAGCTGGCCCACCACGCTGGCCTGCGGTGCTGTGTGAAGCCGCTTTGTGGCAAACATGCATCACCTACCTGCAACAGCAGCAGCAGCAGCAACAGCCATTTCAGGTTAATGGAACACTCGTGTGTTTACTGCTCTGTGTTTGCTGCTGCTGCTGCTCAGCGGCTGTTTGTATGTGCTGCAGCTGATCTTGGTGTGCGTCTAATGCAGCAACAACTGTGGCCCCCAGCCAGCGGCATGCTCTTTCATACTCTATGTTGCTGCTGCTGTTGCTGCTGCTGTTGCTGTTGCTGCTGCTGCTGCTGCTGCCTGTGTCTGCTGCAGCTGATTTTCGTGCGCATAGACTGCAACTGTGCAACATCCCGTGGTGGGCGACACATTCCTGCATATGCTGATGTTGCCGCTGCTGCTGCCGCCTTTTGTCTGCATGCAGTTGAGCCTGGTGCGCGTTGACTGCAGCAGCAACTACGCCTCTGAGTGGGGTGCATGTCTGCTTGGGCAGCATGTGGGGGGCACCACCATCACCAACAGCAGCTTTTTAGGCAACCTGGTGAGCTGGCTCTGTGCTTCCTTGCTATTAGCAGTTGTAGTCAGGGTTGAACTTTGGATGGAATGTGTGGTAGTGCCAGGTGTGCATGGAAGTCCCTGTCTGCTGGGGCAGCACGTGGGCAGTGTAACTATCACCGACAGCAGCTTTGTTGGCAACCTGGTGAGCTGGAGTTTGAATTTGAGCACATGTTGAGGGTTTTCAAAGGTTGAGATATTTTCAGGGTTTATAATGGTACTACACGGTCATAAGGTTTGGGCGGAGAATGAGGCAGTTCCAAGTTTGCGCCCAAGTAGGGTGCCTGCCTGCTGGGGCAGCATGTGGGGAGCACCATCAACACCAACAGCAGCTTTGTTGGCAACCTGGTGAGCTGAGATTCCACTACACTACATGTCCATGGTATAATACAAGTTGTACTTTGCTGGGGTTGATAGGATCGGGCTTAGCATTTGGGGTTTGAATGGAGAATGTGGTATTTGACGGGGCAGCAGCATGTTGGGGATGGAGGTGGGGGTTGCAGCCATCATCAACAGCAGCTTTGTCGGTAACCTGGTGAGTCAAAGTCCAATAACTACAAAATGTTGAGGCTTATCAAGCCTGGAGTTTTGTAGAGGGTTCATTACTTATGGATGAGGTTTTGGTGTTTGGGGTCGGGTTTGGTGATCACAGAGAAGGTGTACTGCCAAGCGGCCAATCAATTGGTGCCATCATGCTCAATAATTGCAACTGAGACGGCAGTGCAGTTGCACAATGGCTGGCCTGATTAGGTGTCCCTCAGCACATCTGGTTGCTGCTGTTGTATTTGCAGAAGCGTCCTGTCCCTGGTGCTGCGAGCTTAGCACGCAAGAGGCCAATCGATGGTGGTGCTGTGATGCTAACTGATTCCTAGCACTGCACTACCTCAGAGGCTGATCTACCTCAGAGCGCCGTCATGCTGACTAAGTCCGGCCCCCGCTGCAGCTGACTGGCAGTGCTGCTAGCTTTGCTTGCAACCTTGACATGTCTTTTTCTCCAACTCCCTGTATGCAGAAGCGCCCAGTTCCTGGTGCTGCGGGCCCGGCACGCAAGCGGCCAATTGATGGCGGTGCTGTAATGCTGACAAACTCCGGACAGCTGCAGCTGAGAGGCAGCAGCTTCAGCCACAATGCAGCGCTTGGTCCTGGCAGCTATGGTGGGGCGGTGCTTGTGCGCAGCAGCAGCGGCAGCAGCGGCGTTGAGGTTGTTGGTTGTAGCTTCACCAACAACAGCGCAGAGCTCACGGTAAGTATTTACTCGACGCTGATTACGGTATGTATCACTTCTTGTTTTTTGTCTGATGATCGTGTGATGAGTTGTTGAGCCACAGTCACAATGCAGCGCTCGGTCCGGGCAGCTATGGCAGGGCCGTGCTTGTGCGCAGCAGCAGCGGCAGCAGCGGCGTTTTGAGGTGCGGGATGCAGCTTTACCAACAACAGCGCAGAACTCACGGTAAGGGTGAAGTTGATGCTGATAATGGTTTGTTTGCCTGCATTTTTTTGTCGCATCAGTGTGTGGCATGTTGTTGAGCCACAGCCACACAATGCTGCGCTTGGTCCTGGCAGCTATGGTGGTGCGGTGCTTGTGCGCAGCAGCAGCGGCAGCTGCGGCGTTGACGTTTCCCGCTGTAGCTTCACCAACAACAGTGCAGAGCTCACGGTAAGGGTTGACTGGACGCTGAATATGGTTCGTATAACTTCTTATATGTTGTCTGATGATCGTGTGATGAGTTGTTGAGCCACAGCCACAATGCTGCGCTTGGCCCAGGCAGCTATGGCAGGGCGGTGCTTGTGCGCAGCAGCAGCGGCAGCAGCGGCGTTGAAGTGACGGGATGCAGCGTCAAAAAACAGCGCAGAGCTTACGGTAAGGGTGAAATGGTCTGGTGTGATGTTTTGATTATTGGCATATGAGTGTATGACATCCAGTTGAGCCACACCGCTGCGCTTGGTCCTGGCAGCTATGGTGGCGCAGTGCTTGTGCGCGCAGCAGCGGCAACAGCGGTGTTGACGTTTCACGCTGCAGCTTCACTAACAACAGCGCAGAGCTCACGGTAAGAGCGAAGTTGACGCTAGTTATGGTTTGTTTGCCTGCTTGGTTCTTGTCATGGCATGTTGTTGAGCCACAGCCACACTGCAGCGCGTCCCGTTGCAGGTTCACCAACAAGAGCGCAGAGCTTACGGTAAGGGTTAGATACTGTTCGCCATGCCAGCTTTGTGTGGTGGCCACACACGTGTTTTCAGTACTGGGGCAAGCAGATTCAGCCACAATGCAGCGCTTGGCGTAGGAAGCTATGGTGGGGCGGTGCTTGTGCGCAGCAGCAGCGGCAGCAGCGGCGTCGAAGTGACCGGATGCAGCTTCACCAACAACAGTGCAGAGCTCACGGTAAGGGTTGGTTTGATACTGATAATGGTTTGTTCCAGTGCTTATTTGATGAAAAATGAATGTATGCCATCTTGTTGTTGAGCCATGATGCAGCACTTGGAGTGCCTTGGCTGGTTGTGTCTGACAGCAATCTCACAAGCAACGGCATGCCTAATGATTGTCATTGTGTTATCTTTGTGTTGCTTTCAGGGTGGTGCGCTGATGCTATGTGAAGTGCCGTGGCTGGTTGTGTCTGACAGCAACTTCACAAGCAACGGCATGCCTGATGATTGTTATTGTGTTAATTTTGTGTCACTTGCAGGGTGGCGCGCTGATGCTGCGCGAGGTTCCCTGGCTAGTCGTGTCTGACAGCAACTTCACAAGCAACGGCAGGCTGCCAAAAGCAGCAGCAGCAGATGATGAAGAAGAAGAAGAGGAGGACGAAGGGCCCGCAACAGCCACTTTTGGTGGTGCGTTGGGTGTGGGGTGGAGGGGAGGTGACAGCCCTGACAGAAACGTGACGCTGCTCAACTGCAGGTGCGCTTTAGCATCAGGTTCCAAGTATAGTGTTGGTTGTTGGCTTAAATTGTCTACTGCATTGCTGGTGTATGCTATTTTGGGCGCCAAAGCAGGGGGCACGTACTTGGGGCACGTACCACATCTGCCACGTTTGGCGATGCAGTTGAAATTGGCTGGAGGTGGGGTGACGGCCCTGACAGGAACGTGACGCTGCTCAGCTGCAGGTGCTCTTAGGCTTCAATTTCCAAGTGTATTGTTGGTTCTTGGCTTAGTTGCGTAGTGCATGCTGGTGTAGGTAGTTTGGCGCAGCGAAAAAACGGGCACGGACCATCAATGTCACGTTTGGTGGCGTGTTGGGGGTGGGGTGGAGGGGAGGTGACAGCCGTGACAGAAACGTGACGCTGCTCAACTGCAGATGCGCTTTGGGTCGGTGCCCCTTTTCTGCATTTAATGGTTGTGGTCAGTGCTTGAATGTACTGCCAGTTTTCCCTTGAAGCACCAGTACACAACGAAAAGTGTTTGTCTTCATTTGGTGTTGTCTGCTGCTGCAGGTTCACCGACAACGAAGCCGGTGGCGCGGCGCACATAAGTGGTGGCGCGGCGCACATAACAACAGCATGTCTGCGCACCAGGAATTTGCTCACTGTCTACGTCTGGTGATCTTTTCTGCCGCAGGCTTGTTGGCATCAATGCTGGCAGTGGCAGTATAATGTACGCAACAACTGTCTGCGCACCGTCAAGCAACTGTGGGTCTCACTTTGTCCTTTATTTCTGCTGCTACAGGTTCATTGACAATGAGGCCGGCAGTGGTGGTACCATGTACGCCACAACTATGCCCGCACTTTAAAGCAACTGCCGGCTTCCTGGTTTTCTGTTGTCTGCTGCTGCAGGTTCATCTACAACGAGGCTGGCAGTGGCGGTGCGGTGCACATAACAACAGCAAGTAACATATGTCTGCGCACCACGAAAATTTTGCTCACTGTCTATGTTTGGTGAATTTTTCTGCTGCAGGTTCATTGACAATGAAGCCGGCAGCGGCGGCGCGGTGTACACAACAACAAACTGCACACACCATAATAGGTTTGTTCAACTCCTTTGTTTTCTGATCTTGGCTGCTGCAGGTTTGTTGACAACGAGGCTGGCAGTGGCGGCGCAGTGTACATCACAACATGTACACAAAAAACATGGCATTCTTGACACGGTAAAGCAACTGTGGGCTTCTTTTTGTCCTGATCTGAAATTTACTGCTGCAGGTTTGTCGACAACGAGGCCGGCAGCGGCGGCGCGGTGTACCTCAACCAGTGGGGGCCGTACATGTGCCACCTCACCATAACTGACAGTCACTTTGAGCGTAATCAGGTAGGGGTGGTGACATAAACGGTCATTGGGGTTCAGGTCAGTGAGTGCGCCATTGCTAGACGGATACTCAAGTCGGAGATTGCACATGTTCATTTTGCGCCTTTTGATGTGTTTTGCTACTGGGTCGCATCTCAACCAGTGGGGGCGCTACGTGCGCCACTTCACTATGACTGACAGCTACTTTGAGCGCAACCAGGTGCGCATGGTGGCAGGTAGTGTTGGTGACTGTGCTGCTCTTTTGCCGTCCATCCGTCATGATGGGTACGCAAGTCCGAGTTTGCGCATGTTCCTGTGGCGTCAGCCTGTTGTGCACATGTTGCGTCTGTGGGTATGGCGGTGAGGGTGACAGCGAGCGTGCTGCGGTTGCAGGTGGATGTGCCAAGCTCATGTATTATGCGCTGTTGCTATCATGCACTGTGCTATGCTTTGAAATGGACATGAGAAGCACCGGTGCTGCTGCTGCTGCTGCTGCAGGGACCCAATGATGGAAGCAGTGTGTTTGTGACTAAGCTGAAACAGTTTGTACTGCTGCTGCTGCTACTGCTGCTGCTGCTGCTGCTGCTGCTGCAGGGCCCAAATGACGGCGGCGGTGTGCTTGTGGTTGAAAACTTCCAGACGCAAGTGACCGTCAGCAGCAGTGTCTTTGTCCGCAACTATGGACTGTACGGAGGGGCAATGAGTCTGTACGACTCAGATGTGACCGTGAGCAACTGCTCATTCCACAACAATGAGGTGAGACACCTTTGTGGCCCAACGTCAACACAGACTGTTGGGCCAGATGCTTGCATGCTTTGAAGAAAAGGCAAAGCGACACACGCATGCTGTAGAAAGGGATGGGGGGGACTGAGGGTGCACAAGGCAGCAGTGTTTTTGAAAGGGATGGGGGGGACTGAGGGTGCACAAGGCAGCAGTGTTTTTGAGGCCAACTACGGACTGTACGGCAGAGCAATGAGTCTGTACGACTTGGATGTGACCATGAACAACTGCTCATTCCACAGCAATGAGGTACGCACAGGTTGCGTTTCAGCAGGGAGATGCTGAGAGCTGTGAGCGATCATTGTAACGGCTAAGGGCAAACTTCACGTGCTGCAACAGTCTGACTTCACGTGCTGCAACAGGCTGACTTCACGTGCTGTAACAGGCTGACTTGCAAACATTGGTGCGCTGCTGCTCTTCATACTAGGCAGTGGGCAGCCTCGTCTGTTGTACTCTTACTGCTCAAACCTGCTGCTGCGCTGCTGCTGCTGCTGTCGTCACAGGCTGACTCAGATGGTGGCGCGCTGCAGCTGTTCATGATCCAGGCAGTGGGCATCCACTTGGGGTGCAACATCTCTGACTCATCATATCGCTTGCTGCTGTTGCTGCTACTGCTGCTGCTGCTACTGCTACTGCTGCTGCTGCTACTGCTGCTGCTGCTGCCACCCCAGGCTGACTCAGATGGTGGCGCGCTGCAGCTGTTCATGATTCAGGCAGTGGGCATCCCCTTGGGGTGCAACGTGTCTGATTCGGCTTTCACCAACAACACGTCAGGCGGGCTTGGAGGTGCCATTGCAGTGGACGGACAAAGCCTAACACTGGACAATGTGACATTGATCAGCAACACAGTACGATTTATGTTGAAGTATTGTTTTGGCTCTTCTACTATATTGTCAATCCAGCTGCTATTCTTGACAAATGGATAGAAGCTAGTTGGAGGGAGATATTGTGCTGATCAGATGTCTCACCAACAACACATCGGGTGGGCTGGGAGGGGCCATTGCAGTGGACGGCCAGAGCCTAACATTGGACAACGTAACACTGATCAAAAACTCGGTGAGGGAGCAGTTGGTGGCTCTGTACTCGTTGTGCCATGCGCCGCTGCTGCTGCTGTTGCTCTGCTCATCGTTGCAATGCGCCTCTGCAGCCTGATCCACGTTGCTTCTGCATTTGTGTGTATCCTGTGCAGGTTGCAAATGGCGGTGGCCCCGCATCTGTTGCATCAGGCACTGCTGCTGATGTGTTATCATTGCAAAGTGTTCTGCTGCCCAATCCTTGTCAATTTCCACCTGCACCCATTCATGTGCAGGCTGCCACCGGGGGTGGTGCTGTGTCTGTTGCATCTGGCGCTGCTGCTGCCGCTTCCAACACCGCAATGCACGGCAACGCAGCTGAGGAGGAGGGAGCAGGCGGGCTGCAGATACGATACATGAAGCAAGTGCAGCTGGCAGAACTGGTGCTCAGTAACAACAAGGTGCGTGTTGGCACCGCTTTTGTATTTGTCATCATCAGCAGCTGCTGAAGAGGAGGGGGCAGGGGGCTGCAGATCCGTTACATGAAGCAGTTGGTGCTGGCAAACATTGTACTTAGCAACAACAAGGTGCGTCTTTTGGCAGTTGGCATGTTTGTGTAGTTCATCTCATGTATATGCCTGGCATGTGGTTGGTGTGCAATCGGCGACGCTGCTGAGGAGGAGGGAGCAGGGGGGCTGCAAATACGTCACATGAAGCAGGTGGCACTGGCAGGTCTGGTGCTTATTAACAACAAGGTGCGGCTGTGTAAGAGTGAATTTGGGATGTTGTAGAGGCCTTGCACAGAGAGATGAACCTGACGCATCTGGCGACTGTTGGCTGGTATTGCTGTTAGCTGATGGTGTGGCATGGTGGACTGTATGGTTTGAGCGAGTCTTGGAATGCAGGTTGTCAGCTTGTATGACAACGCTGCTGAGGAGGAGGGAGCAGGGGGGCTGCAAATACGTCACATGAAGCAGGTGGCACTGGCAGGTCTGGTGCTTATTAACAACAAGGTGCGGCTGTGTAAGAGTGAATTTGGGATGTTGTAGAGGCCTTGCACAGAGAGATGAACCTGACGCATCTGGCGACTGTTGGCTGGTATTGCTGTTAGCTGATGGTGTGGCATGGTGGACTGTATGGTTTGAGCGAGTCTTGGAATGCAGGTTGTCAGCTTGTATGACAACGCTGCTGAGGAGGAGGGAGCAGGGGGGCTGCAAATACGTCACATGAAGCAGGTGGCACTGGCAGGTCTGGTGCTTATTAACAACAAGGTGCGGCTGTGTAAGAGTGAATTTGGGATGTTGTAGAGGCCTTGCACAGAGAGATGAACCTGACGCATCTGGCGACTGTTGGCTGGTATTGCTGTTAGCTGATGGTGTGGCACGGTGGACTGTATGGTTTGAGCGAGTCTTGGAATGCGGGTTGTCAGCTTACGCAGCTATGGAGGAGGGAGCAGGCGGGCTGCAGATCCGCTAAATGAAGCAGGTGGCGCTGTCAGGACTTGTGCTCAGTAACAACAAGGTGCGGTCACGCGCATGTCATACTGGGATGCTGTCATATCACAGTGTTCCTGTGTGCAGGCCTGGCAGAGAGGGATGAACTCAAAGCATCTGGCGACTCTTGTCTGCGGTGACTAGTCGACAATCTGGTACGGTGTGGCATGCTGATTTGATTCGTGAATGCCAACTTGGCGTTTACGAAATGGCCTCGGGTGCAGCAACAGATCTGAACAGACGACGGCAGGCAGGCTGCACATTCGGTACACGTTTTGATGGGACGTTCAGGGTTGGTTATTTCAGCAGGGTGAAGACAGCTTGGGTGTGTTGGACAAACCATTGAATAACAAGTGCAGGTGTTATATGCTGGGTGCCTTCTGCGCGATGCGTCTTTCAGGCTGTGTTACAGTCATCGCTGCTGCTGCTGCTGCTGCTACTGCTGCTGCAGGGCTTCCAAGGCGGCGGCCTATCCATCGTCCAAACCTCGTCAGCTACCCTAACGAATGTAACAGTTGCTAACAACACGGCATTATTGGCTGGCGGGGGAGCAGCACTGCTGCAAGCTGGCAGTGTGACGTGGAGTGACAGCCTGCTGCAGGGCAATGCAGCGCCACTGGGAGGGGGCTTGGCTGCTGATGGAAGTTCGCTGCGAATGGCTGGTGTGAAGTTTGCTGGGAACAGCGCAGCAGCAGCAGCTGCAGCCGATGCTGATGAGGTGAGCAGCTTTGTACTCTGGTTGTGGGCTCGTTGGATTGGGGTTGGGGCTGGGGTTGGGGCACAGGAAGGGGGGTAGCAAACAGGTGCATAATATGGCAGTCACTGCCTGGTGTAGTACACCATATGTTGCAGCAACCCTGAGAGGTGGCTTGGCTGCTGATGGAAGTTCACTGCGCATGGCTGGTGTGAAGTTTGCTGGGAACAGCGCATCAGATTGTGGTATGGTAAGCAAAAATACAATAGCTTGTTTGCTATAGATTATGCAAAATACTGGTTATCCATGCCGTGAAACGCCGTGAAGCCTGCGCAGGGTGGCGGTGGGAGGTGCCGGTGAATTATGCAATCAGTTGTACATCCGCGGCTCTGCAGGCGCTGCAGTGATGCAAAGTTGTGCTGTGTTACTTGCAGGGTGGCGCGCTGATGCTATGTAAAGTGCCTTGGTCAGTTGTGTCTCACAGCAACTTCACACAGTGGCACGCCTGATGAATGATTGCTGCTGTTTCTGTGTAACATCTGTGTTACTGGCAGGGAGCCACAGCAGCAGCAGCAGACGCATCTCAGCTTGGCAGCTTTGGCCGGCTGGAGTCAGTTGTACATCCGCGCGGCTCTGCAGGTGCTGCACTGATGCAAAGCTGTGCGGTTCAAATTGATAGCTGCACTTTTGATGGAAACACAGCAGAGCGGAGTGCAGGTGCTCTGCTGGTGCATCAGCCTTCTGAGATGTCACTGGTCAACTCAAGTTTGACCAATAACACAGCAGCACGGGGTGTTGGAGGGGCAATGGTAGTGACGGGGCTGGTATCAGATCGCACGGCAGCAGCAGCAGCAGCAGCAATGAGGATACAGGATTGCAGCTTCATCAGCAATGCCGCATCCGCAGGCAGCGGCGGCGCAGCTGTGTTTGACTCGCAGCTTGGTGGTTTGACCGTTTCCTGCAAGTCCTGCAAGTTTGCAGGAAACAGCGGCGGCGGCGACGGCGGTGGGATTGCGGCGTACGGTCAAACTAGGTTTGACTGCGTTGACTGCAGTGCAGATGACAACACTGCAGGCCGCAGTGGCGGCTGGATGTTCTGCAGTGGCTGTAGCAGTGTTAGTTTGACCAGAGGTAGCAATACTAACAACACCGCAGCAGCTGAAGGTGGCGCTGTAGCATGCCAGGGCTGTAGCACCTTTGCAGGAAACGAGTGTAGCTACAGCAGCAATGCTGCTGCATCTGGTGGAGCAGTTGCAGTACAATCCGCAACAGACATAACCGTAGAATCCTGCGAATTCAAAAGCAACAATGCAAACCAGCATGGAACCGACATCAGCACTGGGAATGTTAGCAGCAGTAACAGCAGTGACGCTGATTACTTTCCTGCAAGTTTGCTGCAGCTGCAGCTGGCAGATAAACTGCCGTTGCAGTGGCAGCTGATCTATGGGGTTGGGGCGGCAGCAGCAGCTGCTAAAATGGACTGCAGCATTTCAGGCTCAGGAGGCGCAGTGTGCGTCAGCAATGCAGCAGCAGCAAGGCTTGACAATTGTGAGTGGCATAACAACAGGGCAAGCACTGGCGGTGCTGTGTTCGCATCAGCAGCGGCAGCAGCATGCAGTGTTAGCAGAGGAGCATTCACAGCTGCTGCAAGTACTGCTGACAGCAGCAGCAGCAGCGCTCAATGCCTGGTCAAAATGACTGTTACATCTGCCACTGGCAACTCAGCTGACCAGGCAGGTGGCGTGCTGTACACGAGTACACCTGACGCCATTCGGTTGCACAGCAGCAGCAGCAGCAGCAGCGGTGATGTGGCAGGTGGCTTTCAGGCACCATGGTTGCTGCTGCAGCAGCTGCAGCGGGATAACACAGTAGCTGCTGGGGGTTATGGTTCAGGTGCTGCGTCATTTCCTGCTCAGCTGTCGCTGGTCATAACAGAACAGCAGCAGCAGCAGCAGCAGCAGGGGGATACGAAGCAGGTGACACAGCTTGGCAGGAGAAGCAGGCGTCTTCTGCAGCAGCAGCAGCAGCAGCAGCAGCAGCAGGAAAGTGTGTCACGTATGCTAGCTCAAGTGAGGACTGACACCACCTTGGCAATGGAACGCAGGACACCTTCAGTTGCAGATGACACCAGTTCGGCAGGTGAGTTAGGGGTTTAGGGGCACTGTTTAAACTTAACCTTGTGTTGTGACAGGCATAGTCAACAACCACAGCCTGTTGTTTTAGCAACCACCATGCTTTGCTTGCCGGCTTCCGGTTCAACTATCAACTACTACTATCCACAATCACAATAGACTATAACTGATGCTCCTGTTGTGCTTATTGTTAACCTTGTGTGCTCGGTGCAGGCGTTCAGTTTGACCCCATGTGCCCTCCCCTTGGTGCCACTGTACTGCAGCAGCAGGCAGCAGCAGTAGCAAACCTGACACTGTGCTTGAACATGTTGCAATTGTTGTATGTTTCTGTCTGCTGTGCTTGCTGCCTGTTGCGTGCCGCCTGCAGGCGTTCAGTTTGACGCCGTGTGCCCTCCCCTTGGTGCTACTTTACTGCAGCAGCAGGCAGCAGCAGTACAATACTGCAAAAGTGCTTGAACATGTTGAAATCGACCAACACTCGAATACTGCGTATCCGACTATAATACTATGTTTCCTGTTGTGTTTGCTGCATGCCTTGCGCAGGCGTTCAGTTTGACCCTGTGTGCCCCCCACTGGGTGCTACCATACTGCAGCAGCAGGCCGCAGCAGTAGACGCGTACCAAGTGTTCTCCCTGCCAGTCAGCGTTCTTGACGCGTTTGGGTCCCTAGTCAGCAGCGGACCTGGCAGCAGCTGGCTGGCAAGGCTTGACCAAACCCTAAACCCAAAGTCTGACCAAAACCTAAACCCTGAGCAGCCGCAGCAGCAGCAGCAAGGTGGAGGCAGCAGCAGTGGGGCAAGTCAGCTGGCAGGAGACCGCAGAGTGCGGTTGATTGGTGGAAGTGCTGTGTTTGCTGGGCTGTCGCTTGCTGCTGCTCCTGGCAGTTTGGTCAACCTGACTTTGACTGCTGCGGCAGGCAGCAACAGAGCACAGGTAGGCTGCGCTGCTGTGTTATGCTGTGTTGCGTGTGTTGGCTGGGTTGTCGCTTGCTGCTGCTCCTGGCAGTTTGGTCAACCTTACTTTGACTGCTGCAGCAGGCAGCAACAGAGCACAGGTAGGGTTTTGCTGCTGTTATGCACCGTGTTGTGAGATCGAGAAAATTTGATCTGTTATTGTGGCGCACTGGCTGCTGCTCCTGGCAGTTTGGTCAACCCTACTTTGACTGCTGCAGCAGGCAGCAGCAGAACACAGGTAGGAGCAGCTGCTGCTGTGCTGTGCCTTGTTGCATGTACCCAACAATAGACTGCGCTTCCCGCTGCACCTGGCAGCTTGTTCAACCTGACTTTGACTGCTGCGGCAGGCAGCAGCAGGACACAAAAGGTGCTTCATGATACGCTGAGTTGTCTTGCTTTGTCTTCAGCATGTTTGGCTTATGCTTGCTGATGCGTTTGGGATTCAACTTTCACCATATCAATTGGAGCAGCAGCAGGGCGTTGCTCTGCTCATCTGCATCTCCTGCTGGCTCCCGTGCAGCATTTTCATGCAGTGATGCTACCAGGTTCTTTATGTCACCTGTCTGGTGCTGCTGTGCTGCTGTCCCGCTGCTGCTTTCCGGTTTCTCCCTGCAGTCTCTGTCAGCGCTGCTGCAGCTGCAAGTGCGCCCCTGCCTGCCTGGTCAAGAGGCTGTACTGGTCAACCTAAGCAGCAGCAGCAGCAGTGCACTACAGCCATCTGCTGCTGGCTTCAGCAGTAGCATGCTATCTGTCAGTTGCCGTATGTGTGGCGCACCATCTTTCAGCTTCACAGCTTACCCTAACCCCTCCTACACCACCACCACCACCACCAGCAGCAGCAGCAGCAGTGATCTGGCCATCCTGGCAGCAGCAGCAGCAGCAGGCGATCCAGATCGCTCCGAGGTTTGTCAGCGCTGCCCGCAAAACGGCATCTGCATAGGCGGCATGGTCATACCAGCACAAGGCTGCTACCAGCCACACCCTCGCAGCGCAGCTATTCGTCCCTGCCCCCATGTTGCTGCTTGTACAAGGGACGCAGATGCGATGTTGAATCTGCAAGGGGTGCAGTGTGCGGAGCGAAGAGCTGTGAAGGCTGAAGATGTGGATTCGAAACCGTTTGAACTGCTGCAGTGCAGCAGGGGCTATGCAGGTGAGGCGGCAGTTGCTTGCATCGTTTGGTGCCTGAGTTGTGCTGTGAGCGTTGGTTGTGGTTGTCTGTATTGTCTGGCGGCAGCTGGGATTTTGAATCTGCTGGGAGAACCGTGTGCGGAGCAGCGGGCTGTGATGGCAGAAGATGTGGATTCTAAGCCGTTTGACTTGCTGCAGTGTAGCAGGGGCTATGCAGGTGAGGCCACATCACCTGATTTAGGGCCAATGTTGACCCATAACGTTGTGGCTCTGCTTTCTGTGGCAGTGTCTGGCAGGGCTGATAGTATTGCTTACAACCTTATACACTTCACCTGCCCACCTGTTTATTTTGCTCTCAGGACCTATTGATGCTGCTGCTTGACGCGATGTCTTGTGTGGTCATGCACAGGTCCCTACTGCAGCTGCTGCTACCGCCCAGGCCGCAACTAATGGCTGCCACTCGCAATCACCACCCCCTTTCACATCTCTTGCATCCTGCACATGTTCATGTTGTGTTTTGTAGGTCCCTACTGCAGCTGCTGCTACCGCCCAGGACGCAACCAATGGCTGCCACACTTGCAGTCAGCACCCCATTTTCACCTTTCTTGCATCTTGCACATGTTCCTGTCTTGTTTTGCAGGTCCCTACAGCAGCTGCTGCTACCGCCCAGGACGCAACCCATGGCTGCCACGCACAAACAGCACCCCCTGTTCATATCGCTTGCATCCTGCACATGTTCCTGTCTTGTTTTGCAGGTCCCTACTGCAGCTGCTGCTACCGCCCAGGACGCAACCAATGGCTGCTGCAGCAGGCCCCTCTACATGATTGACAAGACAATCACTCTGTGTTGCTGTCACCTTTCTTGCATCATGCACAGTCCCTATTGCAGCTGCTGCTACCGCCCAGGCCGCAACCCATGGTTGCCACACTTGCATTCAGCAGCCCCTGTTCACATCTCTTGCATCCTGCACATGTTCTTGTCATTTTTTGCAGGCCCCTACTGCAGCTGCTGCTACCGCCCAGGCCGCAACCAAGGCTGCCACTCGCAATCAGCACCCCCTTTTGACACTGACACTAAAAACACCATTTGTTGCTGTGACCTATCTTGCATCCTGCACAGGTCCCTACTGCAGCTGCTGCTACCACCCTGGCCGCAACCCATGGTTGCCACACTTGCATTCAGCACCCTCTTTTTGCAATCTACAGTAGAGTAACCCTGTGTTGCTGTCACCTGTCTTGCATCATGCACACGTCCCTACTGCAGCTGCTGCTACTGCCCAGGCCGCAACCAACGGCTGCCACTCGCAGTCAGCACCCCTTTTTATCATTGTCAGATTGACAAGACAATCACTCTGTGTTGCTGTCACCTTTCTTGCATCATGCACATGTCCCTACTGCAGCTGCTGCTACCGCCCAGGCCGCAACCCATGGTTGTCACACTCGCAATCAGCACCCCCTTCCACATGTCTTGCATTCTGCACATGTTCTTGTCATTTGTTGCAGGCCCCTACTGCAGCTGCTGCTGCCGCCCAGGACGCAGCCAATGGCTGCCACTTGCATTCAGCACCCCCTTCACATATCTTGCATCCTGCACATGTTCTTGTCATTTCTGCAGGTCCCTACTGCAGCTGCTACTACCGCCCAGGCCGCAACCCATGGCTGCCACACTCGCAATCAGCACCCCTTTCACATCTCTTGCACCCTGCACAACTGTTTGTTGTGTTTTGCAGGTCCCTACTGCAGCTGCTGCTACCGTCCAGGACGCAACCAATTGCTGCTGCAGCAGGCCCCCTACTTACTCAACCAGCAGCAGCAGCAGCAGCGCGGCTACAACTATGCCAACCGCAGCGCACCGCTGGTCAAACCTTGGTCAAGCATTGACTTTGACCATGTTAATGATGCCTACGGTCAAAGTAACGGCCGCTGCAGCCGCTGTCCACACCCAGCACTCGCGTGGCTACGCTTTCTGCTTGCACGCGTTGTGGATCTGACTTTTGTGGCGTTGCTGGCGCAGCTTTGGTTAGCTTTTGGGTGGCTGTGCAGCTCCCCCGCTGCTGCGGCATATAGCAGTTTGAAAGAGCAGCGAGATCGCAGCAGTGGCGATGAGCGGTTCAAGTTGCGTCACAGCGTGCTGGGCACGAAATGGTCCAGGGCACTTAGCGTGCGGCAATCGGATGCGTCATGCATCAAGGCCGCTGCAGCTGCTGCTGTTGCAACAGCAGATGCAGCTGGACATGCAGAGGCTGCTGCTACTGCTGCTGCTACTGCTGCTGCTGCTGCTGGGGTTGTTGCGGCACCTGGGCACTTGCGTTGGCAGAGAGCAGGTCGCATTGTCCGACAAACCATGGGGCAGCAGCAGCAGCAGCAGCAGTTGGGGCACAGCCGCCAGCACAGTGACATGTTAGATGACTCAGCAATGACACCGTCATTTAAATCTGACGCTGGATCAGTCAGTAGCTCAGGGAGTGCTGCTGCTGCTGCTGCTGGGGTTGTTGTGTTGCGGGGTGCTGGCAGCAGCAGCAGTGCGGCTAGGCAGCAGGTGTTAGGGTTTCCTTTGCTGGGAACAATCAGCAGTGGCAGTGAGGAAAGCAGCAACAGCTGCAGCAGCAGGGGCAGTAGGGGTGTGTTTGGGGACCAAGATCCAGCAGCAGCACCAACACAAACACCAGCAGCAGCAACAGCACCTACATCAGCAGCAGCTGCTGCTGCTGGCGCTTGTGCTAGTGCTACAGCTGCTGCCACTGGCAGTGCAGCAACAGCAGCAACAGCAGCAGCACTGGGCAACCGCTCCTCTGGTGTGCCATCAAGCAGCGGCAGCCTAAAATCCACATCAGATATCAGCAGCAGCAACGCCACCCCTCTCATGAAAGTTTCGTCTATCCTGGGGCGCTTTCAACAGCAGCTGATCAGAAGGGCAGCATCAGCAGCAACTGCGACGGACGATACAGCTGCTGGCAGCACTCAGGCAGAAGGTAACCCAGCAGCAGCAGCATCAGCTGGTGGTGATCCACGCAGAAACAGCAAACAAAATGATTCGCCCAGTAGCACAGGGTTGCCTGATCCTTTTGCTGGTGGATATGGCTTCGCCTTTTCTGCCATAGATGAGGAGGTTGGGACAGCAGCAGCTGATGCAGCAGCAGCAGGGGGAACAACAACAACAACAGCAGCAGCAGTGGACCCCCCAGATCCTTTTGCAGCTGCGTTTATGCAGGCCACAGCAGCCGATGCAGCAGGAAAAGCAGCGGCAGATCCCCCCGACCCCTTTGCTGCTGCTTTCATGCAGGCCACAGCAGCTAATACAGCACAATCTGCGGAGACCTCTTTTGACCCTTTTGTTGCTACTGCTGAGGAACCAGCAGCAGCCTCTGCAGCAGCAGCAGCAAAACAGGAAGAAGAAGCCATTGCAGCAGCGGCAGCAGCAGCAGCAGCACGTGCGGCAGCTGCAGAGAAGGCTGCCAGCCAAATGGCAGCAGCAGCAACAGCAGCAGCAGTGACCGGCATAACAGCAGACCCGTCACCACCCCCTTCGTCTGCTGGCGGCACTCGACTCAGCTCAAGGTTGAGCTCGAGACTCAGCTCGCGGCTGAGTTCGAGGCTCACACTCGGCTCGCGGCAGTCTCAGCTGATGCTCAAGAGCTTGTCTATCTCAAGGCTTGGCAGTGGCGCCTCTTCTTTGTCTCGCAACAGCAGCAGCGCACTGAGCAAGACGTTCAGTAATGCAGCGGAAGGCTTTTACAGCTTGCAGCAAGCACCCAGTTTGCACTGGGGAACAGCAGTGCAGCTCCTGAAGCAGCAGCAGCAGCAGCAGCATAGTGCTGCCACAGGGGCCTCTGGCAGTGCTGCTGCTGCTGCTGGAAGTGCTGCGTTTGGTGGTGATGGTGATGGTGGCAGCAGCAGTGGCCAGTTGCCGGCTGAGCTTGCGCTGCTGCTGCTGGCCGTGAAACATCTGGCCTGCATCGCACAGGTAAGAGATGACGGTACTGTTGTTGTGTGTGCTGTCTCGTGATTCCTTCAGATGTCTGCAGCCGTCATGTTAGACCAGAATATGCTTTCGACTGTGCTGCTGATGTGTATCTGTGCCTCGATGGTTGTTGTGAACATGACCTCAAGGGAGCAGCCTTGTCTGTTGCTGACGATCCTTGTACTGCAGATATACTGCTGTTGTTGTGATCTGGCAATATTTTCATCCACAGGTCATGCTGGACACTGCACAGCTGGCAGCAGTGCTGCTCTAGTTAGATCTTGCACTGCTGCTGCCTGACTGGGCAGCAGCAGGTGTCTCAGCAGTGCTGGTGACTCAACACTAAACATCATCTACAGTCAGGACACTTTTGGTGCTAGCTAACCACAAAACTACTGCTGCTTTTGTGGTCTGCTGCCAAATTATGCATATAGGTCATGCTGGACACTGCTCAGCTGGCAGCAGTGCTGCTTTCTTTGGACGTCGAACCGACTGGGCAGCAGCTGGTGCCACAGCTGTTGATGTAAATACCCAATATCTTGGCAAAGCATTGCTGCTGTTGATCTATGTCTTGTTTATACATGTGTGCTGTGTCGGCTGCTTTCTGTAAATGTGCTGGACACTGCTCAGCTGGCAGCAGTGTTGCTGTCGTTAGATCTTGCGCTGCTGCTGCCAGACTGGGCAGCAGCTGGTGTGTCAGCAGTGCTGACAAATTGCACACCCAATACAACAGCAGTTTGTTGCCCATTTGTGGTTTGATATCATATTTGTGCTGTTTTATTGCTGCTACTGCCCTGATACAGGTCATGCTGGACACTGCACAGCTGGCAGCAGTGCTGCTGTCCCCTGGTATGGCACTGCTGCTGCCTGACTGGGCCGCAGCTAGCATCTGTAGCAGTGTTGACTCAGGCTACCAAATCCCTTGATAATCGAAATTCTATCATCAATAGCCAACCCTTAACTGCTGATGCTGTTATTGTCTGCTGTCAATATCCAATTACAGGTCTTGCTGGACACTGCACAGCTGGCAGCATTGCTGCTGTCCTTGGACCTTGCTCTGCTGCTGCCAGACTGGGCGGCTGCAGGTGTGTCAGTAGTGCTGAAGATCTGCACACCCAATACAACGGCAATTGCCGCTGCTCACATGTAGACGTGTATTTGTGCTGTTTATTGCTGCTATTTGTCCTGATGTAGGTGATGCTGGACACTGCACAGCTGGCAGCAGTGCTGCTGTCCCTGGATCTTGCGCTGCTGCTGCCAGACTGGGCAGCGGCTGGTGTGTCAGCAGTGCTGATGACTCACCATTGAAACCCTTATGATCAAGTTCTGCTGGCGCTAGCTATCCTATAAGTGTTGTTGCTTGTGTGGTCTGCTGTCACTTTCAGGTGATGCTGGAAACTGCGCAGCTTGCAGCGGTGCTGCTGTGTCTGGATCTTGCACTGCTGCTGCCAGACTGGGCAGCTGCTGGCGTCTCAGCAGTGCTGACAATGTGCACAGCCAACGTTTGCTGCTCAGTTGTGTTTGTATCTTGTATTTGTGCTGTTTTGTTGCTGCTATTTGTCCTGCATACAGGTCATGCTGGACACTGCGCAGCTGGCTGCAGTGCTGATTTCTTTGGACCTTGCGCTGCTGCTGACTGACTGGGCTGCAGCTGGTGTGTCAGCAGTGCTGATGAAGTACACACCAAATACATTGGCAACTGTTGCTGCCCATTTGTGCTGTCGATTGCTGCTACCGTCATGTTGCAGGTCATGCTGGACACTGCGCAGCTGGCAGCACGTGCTGCTGTCACTGGACCTGGTGCTGCTGCTGCCACGCTGGGATGCAGTTGGCGTGTCAGCAGTGCTGACAAAGTGCACACCCAGTACAACGGTTATTTTGCTGCTCATCTGTGTTTGACCTCATTTATTTGCTGTTTAATTGCTGTCAATTGTCATAATGTAGGTGATGCTGGACACTGCACAGCTGGCAGCAGTGCTGCTGTCGTTGGATCTTGCGCTACTTCTGCCTGACTGGGCAGCAGCTGGTGTGTCAGCAGTGCTGATGACTCAAGCAACCACCTGGCAGTGGGTGCCCTTCGAATGCGTACTGCCCGGCAGCAGTGCTGCTTCGGGGGCAGTGTTTCAGTCAGTGCTGGTCATGCTGCTGCCAGGTGAGCATTTCATTTCATCTTGATCCATTTATTGTTTCGTTGTTTGTGTCCTGATTTGGGATGCTGGATTATTAGCAGTGCTGATGACTCAAGCAACCACCTGGCAGTGGTTGCCCTTTGAATGCCTGATGCCTGGCAGCAGTGGCACATTAGGAGCTGTGTTCCAGTCAGTGCTCGTCATGCTGCTGCCAGGTGAGCATCTCAACTTACCTGTGTGTTGTTTCTGTTATATATGCTGAACTTTTGTATTTACTTGGGTTGCTGGGTATCAGCCGTGCTGATGACTCGTGGGTATCAGCCGTGCTGACGACCACCTGGCAGTGGGTGCCCTTTGAATGCCTGATGCCTGGCAGCAGTGGTGTTTCAGGGGCAGTGTTCCAGTCAGTGCTGGTCATGCTGCTGCCAGGTGAGCATTCCAAGTTATCTCATTTGGGTGACTTACTTAATGTTTTCTGTTTCCTGAGTGGAGATGCTGGTGTGTCAGCGGTGCTGATGACTCAGGCGACCACCTGGCAGTGGGTGCCCTTTGAGTGCCCGGCAACAGTGCTGCTTTGGGGGCGGTGCTTCAGTCGGTGCTGGTCATGCTGCTGCCAGGTGAGCTGACGTGTTTTCACATGAAAGCTACTCTGTTGTGCCTCTTGTTGGGTAGCTGCACTGATGGCAGAAGCAATGGATGCTGTGGTATGCCTGATGCAGTGGCAGCAGTGGCGCATCAGGGGCGGCGTTTTAATCAGTGCTGGTGATGCTGCTTCCAGGTGAGCTGATGATTTCTTTATAGGTGTAATTTTGTCAAGCTGCTTGTTGGGTAGCTGGTGTGTCAGCTGCGCTAAAGGCAACAGCAATGGGTGCTGTGCTGTGCCTGGAGCAGTGGCAGCAGTGGCAGCAGTGGCATGAGCAGTGCTGCACTGGCTACTGGTAACGCTGCCAGGTGAGCAGGAGCATCTGGCAATGCACAACAATACACATTGTGCAACACATATGGTGCTGATCACTGCATTGTCTGCTGCCCCTGCTGCTGCTGCTGCAGTGCTGTACACGGCACTGCTGTTCCCAGTCGTCTCAGCAGCCAACAAGGCACTTCACAAGTATGTACAGCGCAGCAGCAGCGGCAGCAACAGCAGCAGCAAGCATGACACAGATCAACAGCAGCAGCAGCACTTTGTATCGTCCCCAAGCCATCTGCAGCAACTGGAGGAGGTACAAGAAGAGCCGCAGCAGCACCAGCACCAGCAGCAGCAAGGCCCTGCTGCTGCTGCTGCTGCTGTGTCAGGCAGTGCCAGCCTCAGCAGCTCGGAGGCAAGCTTCAAGCCGCTGCTGTCACCATTCTGGTATGCGCAGCAGAGCTCGGTCGCTACAGCAGCAGCAGCAGCAGCGTCAAAAACACCAGCACCAGCAGCAGCAGCAGCAGCAGGGTATGCGGCTGAGCAGCCGGCTGTGGGTGCTGCTAGTGGTGGTGGCATTGTGTTGGTGCTGTCTGGTGGGAGCTCAGAAGGTGCACCACCAGCAGCAGCAGCAGTTGCTGGGGATGTCGGCAGTGCAGCAGCAGCAGCAGGACCACCAGCTAGAGGTGATGCAGATTTAACAGCAGCAGCAGCAGCAGGGCCACCAGCTGGCGGTGAAGCCGATTCAACCGCAGCAGCAGCAGCAGGTGGCATATCCATGGTGCCGTCTGTTGGTGTGATTGCGTCATTCAAGCACTACCTGCAGCAGCAGCAACGGTCATCGGACCTGCAGCAGCAGCAGGACTCGTTTGGTGCAAGCAGCACACAACAATTTGAACAGCAGCTGTGCAGCAGAGGATCTAAAAGGCAGCAGCAGCAGCAGCGGGGTTTGCTGTACAGGTGCTGGCCCGGCTTCAAGTCAGCAAGCAACACGGACCAGCAGCAGCAGCAGCCTGAACCCTGTAAGTGCTGGCAGCAGCTGAACCCTAAAACCTGGAGCCGCCAGACCTGGTCGTTACTAACGTCCCTGGCAGTAGCAGCCATGGCATATTGCTACAGCTTCTACGTCGCCACCATTGCTGGTGCATTCAACTGCTTGGCGCTGGGCCACAGGCAGCCAACAGTTCCTGGTGAAATTCGCCTTGCAGGAACTTTTTGGGTACCTGACATGCAGCTGCAGTGCTGGAGTGGTGGGCATATTGCGGTCGTGGTGTTTGCACTTTTAGGGGTGCTGCTGCTGCTGGGATACCTGTGGCTGCTGCTGGTGCTGGCGTGGCCAAAGCAGCAGCAGCACGGCAGCAGTGCAGCAGCAGCAGCAGCAGCGAAGAACTGCAGCAGCAGCAGCATTGCTGCTGCTGCTGCTGTGGGCAGGCGCAGGGGGCCACATCCAGATGTGGCTGATGACGTGATCCTGCAGCAGCAGCAGCAGGTTTTGGATGGTCGGCAGTCCGACACGGTGCTGCTGCAGACTTCAGATGAAGTGCAGTACGCTGCTGCTGTTACTGCCGCTGCAGCAGCAGCAGCAAAGCACGGCGCCACCAGCAACATACCTTCTTCTGCTGGTGCCAAACCAACAGCAGCAGCAGCAGCAGGTGCCGGCAAACGCAGCTGGTTCCAAGACTTGGTGTGCTTTGTGCTGTGCTGCTGCTGCTGCAGCTGCCTGTGGCCAAACAAACAAAACCTTAATCCTAAACCCCTTGGGTGGCTGACTACCTTCAGCAGCAAACTGCAGCAGCTGCGGCAATGGCTAACAGCGTTACCAATACGGCTGCTAGGCCCGTCTGTCCGTCGCTGCCAAACCTTCACAGCTGCAGTTGGCATTGACGGTCAAACTAACGCAGGGCTTGGGGTTTGGAACGTAACATGGCGCTGGTGGTGGCTGCCGGTCAAAGAGCTGGTCAAGCTAACAATTGTTATAACAGCTACAGGCAGTGCGATGCGCGCGCCGCACATTCAGGCGCTTGTGGTGCTGTTGCTGGTTGTTTTGGCAGGGTTTTGGACGTGGAATGCACAGCCGGGGTGCAGCACGAGTATAGAGCGAATGCTGTTTGCTGGCTACTGCTGGCTGCAGCTGCTGGCGCTGCTGCTGCTGGTGCTGCTGCTGCCAGGTGTGCGTGTTGGTGTTGCAGGGGGAGTGCTGTTGGGTCTTGTGCTGCTGGTGATGGGGCAGTGTGGGGTGGTGATTGGGGGGGTGGTGGTGAGGTGCTTTGCTGCTGCTGCTGAGCTGAGCAAAGCCAGTAGGGACAGCAGCAGCACAGGGCGTCACAGCAGCTGACAGCAGCAGGTGGCAGCATGTATGACTGCTGGTGCTGCTGGTGACGGGGCAGTGTGAGGTGGTGATTGCGGGTCTAGTGGTGAGGTGTGTTGCTGCTGCTTGTGAGCTGAGCAGGGCCAGCAGGAGCGGCAGTAATTACTGGGTGTCCGCATGCACTGACTGTGGCAGCAGCAGTGGTTGGACTGGTGTACTGCATGCACTGCCTGTGGTAAATATTGCCGTATAAGCTGCCACAGCTTGCGCTGAATGCTGGTGGCGCTGCTGCTGCTGCTGGTGAAACCGTGTTATACAAATGTGGGTCAGCAGTGTGATTTCAGGTGCGCTGTTTGCCATCTCAGATGGCATGCACCACACAGTTGAAGCGCCTGATTGCGCCAAAGGAGCAAGTGGCTCTTCTTTATGGCGTGTCTTGGCAAGCACATCAGCAGCATTGAAAGATCTTATTTCATGTGATCAGTATGCAGGCACACAGAGCGGCATGGAACGGATTGGTGGCTTGCCTTGTGTATCTTTTCAGGCTTTCAAGGGTTCAACAGGATAGCTGTGATGGGCAGCTGCAGGGTTTAGTGTTCAAGGGCAAAACCCTGAGGTTCAGGCAGATGCTCAGATTGCTTTGAACACCTGATGTATTTCAGGCAGGGTTTAGGGAGCAGGGCAGGGTGATAATAGTGTTAATTATATACCAGCGGTAGCCTATGTGTATGCGGTAGACGCCAATCTGCGCGCAGCATCTAGTTGCCACGTGGCACCTGCACCTGCAGCTGCACCTACAGTCCTAGGCAGTAAGCTATAGCTAGCCTAGTAGGTGCTGCTGCAGGCCTTGCAGCTGATTCTCAGCTGCTACGTTCTGTAATGTTTGAGCGCTGAAGTACTGCAATGCATAGCGATGCATAAGGTTGCTGGCTGACTCGTTTGCCGCAACCGCACTAGAGGCTCTAGGCACGGTGGCGCAGGCGACACACAGTGCGCACTGCATGCCTTGCTGCTTGCGTACTGCTATTACTTTTACAGCGCGCTTCAGGAACATACTTTACTTGCGTTGGCCCAGCTCATGTGCTTGTGCATGTGTACTTGAGCGCCAAGTTCAACCTGTGGCACGCTTTAGCAGAGAAAAGGGGCTGTTTCATGCGATGGTGTTGGTGATAGTGATCCCTCAGGATTGCAGATGCTCAGGCAGCAAAACAGAGGCGCACTTAGTGTGACACCTAAGCTGCAGCCACTGTGTGAACTCTAAACAGAACGGAACTGCCTTTATTGTGCTCAAATTCCCACCCAGATCAAGGTCCAGACATTGTCAGGCAGCTGCTGACTCTAAGTCAGTAGTACTGCCAGTGCTGGCTGACAATGCAGCTGCTCTACCAGCTGAAAACCTGCCTAGGACCAACACCACATCACGCCAGGGCCGCCATGGCAAGCCAGTCAATGGCCGGTCGGCAACTCTGGCTTGTAACCGCCACCTTTTCTAAAAGTGACTTCTTGGCACCTCTTGAAAGCCGTCCATATGGATGCAGTATTCAGCAGCCTTGCCAGGGTCAGCGCCATGTACGCAACATACCAATATCTTGAGCCAAAACAGTCACATTCTCACTTAATGCCCGCACAGCCCCCACCTCCCCTCACCAGCACATCACTTGTGACAGGTCGCACGGCGGCACCAGGCGAGGCTCTTTGATTGACTCCATCCTTGCCTCTGCTGACATTGCCATGCCCTGCCAAGCTGCTGCCAGGCCAACAGCCACAGTTGGGCCGCATACTGTGGGTGCTACTGACCACCTGCCTGTGTCTGCCCGCATTGTCAGGCCTGTGGTACGCCGCCCTGCAAAACAGGTTGTGCTGCGCCTCAACGCACAGCCCAAGGATTTCAGGCTGCAGAATGGGGAGCAGTCAGCGGAACTTGAGGCATATCAGGATGCTCTGTCGCAGCTTGGTGCAGCCTACACAGCCACGGTCACCACTTTGCAGCAGCAGGCTTCTGCAGGCTCAACTACAGCAACTAGTGCAGTGCAGCAAGCGCACGAGCAGATGCTAGCAGCACTTCGTCATGCTGTCAACGCCAGTTTTGGCTACAAGAGGGTTTGGGTTGGCAAGTCCTTCCCATGGTGGACTCAGGAGCTCACAGATGCTGTGGAGGACAGGAAGCAGGCTTACCTGCGCTACAAGAACTCAGGGCTTGTAGCAGATTGGGCTACTTACAAACAGCAGCAGAAGGCTACTACACAGCTGGTCAAAGCAGCAGAGAAGCAGTACAAAGAGCAGTGCCAGCATGCCATTACTTCTGCATACACAAATCGCATGAATGATGACAGCCTGCTTGGAGAGAAAGACATGTGGCAGCTTGTGCGTCGTCTGTGCCCTAAGCATGTCAGCGAGGCAGTTTACAGCGTCATGCAGCATCCATCTGGGCATGTGGCATCTACCCCAGCTGAGAAAGCTGATGCTTTCAAGTGTCATTATGAGCGCGTTGGCAGCCATGCAGCATTTGCTTCCTCCAACCCCAGTTTGACGCTGCACACATGTCTTGTGTTGCAGCCAATGTGCAACAGTATTTGCAAGACTCTGCTAACTCCCCTGCCACCCCGCTGGACCTGCCCATCACTGCCGCCGAAGTTTCCGACTGCCTGCAGAGGCTGCGCACTGGCAAGGCCGGCAACCCGGCTGAGGAGGGCATTGTCAATGAGCTACTCAAGTATGGAGGCAGCACGGCCGCAGATATGTTACTGCAGTACTGCAATCTGATGTGGCAGCTTGAGCAGGTGCACCAGGTGCCAGGTACAGTTGTGAACATGCCCAAGAAGGGTGACCTGACAGACCCCACCAACTACCGTGGTATCACCCTGCTTAGCGTGCTTTACAAATTTTACACCAGCATTCTCAACCAGCGCCTCATCAAGTTTGCAGAAGGCAAGTCAGTGGCGGAGGGCACGATACAGCAACGGCAGCAGCAGCAGCAGCAAGCACGTCAGCAGCAACAGCAGCAGCAGCAGCAGCACCGTGTAACTGCTGATACAGCAGCAGGAACGCCGCTGCACGAGAGCCAGAACGGCTTTCGTCCCAAGCGCAGCTGTGCTGACCACCAGAGTGTGCTCAGTGAGGTGTTGGGCGGGAGGAAAGCTGAGGGGAAGGATTCTTATGTGCTGTTTGTTGACACCTATAAGGCTTTCCCAACAGTGTGGCTTGATGGGCTCTTTCAAAAGCTGTGGGACAAGGGTGTGCGTGGAAAGATGTTCCGTGTACTCTACAACTTGTATCAGGGTGCGCGCCGTGTGGTGTCTCACGAAGGTCATGTCACTGAGAGCTTCACATGTGACCTTGGTTTGCATGAGGGCGATGTTATTTCCCCCACACTGTACCTGTACTTCATTGATGATCTGCTGCATGAGGTGCATGCAAAGCACCCTGGAATCACCCTTATGGGCCCTTGTGACGAACCTGCTGGTCAGGTTGTGGCAGCCATGCAGGCTGATGACTTTGTTGCTGTGTGCGGATCTCTGGCTGAGGTTCAGGCTGTGGCTGCAACAGTTTATGAATACAGTTGTAAGTGGCGGTTCAAGCTGAATAGCTTGAAGTCTGCTGTCATGCATGTCTCACCAGCTAGACAGCCCAGCCAGTTGGCTGATTCTGGCATCGTTTGGAATGGTGTGCCTGTGCCTGTTGTATCAGAGTACTGCTACCTTGGCCTGTGGTTCAACAATGCCTGCAACTGGAATACGCACTTTGAGAAGATGTTGGCAAAAGTGCATCGTGTGAAGGGTGGGCTCATGCCAGTCTGGAAGAGCCGGCTCATCAGCGTGGAAGTAAAGCGTATCATTCTGCTTACATGCGTTCGCCCGATTGTTGAATATGGCAGCGAGGTCTGGTTTCCGTCAACTGCAAGGCAACTGCAACAGATTGACAAAGTGCAGACTGACATCATCAAGTGCTCAATGCGTTGTGGCAAGGAGCGCCCTTGCACTTCACTTGTTCTGGCTGAATGGGGTGTGAAGCCATTGCACATGTGGCTTCATCAGAGGGCGATGGAGTATTACTTTAGGGTTCAGCGTATGCTGAACTGTCGGTTGCCACATCAGGTGTTTTCAGCTGAGTGGAAGCGCCCTAGTGGTGCTGTTGCGGTGACACCTTGGCATAGTATGTGCAGAGTTTGCTTTGCAAGTATGGTGTGGATGTTGAGGCGGCGGCTGATCGAGCTAATGCGTGCAAGAATCACATCAACCGTCAGGTCAGGAAGCTGCAAGCAGACAGAATTGTTTGTGAATCACTGCAGCACTCTACTTTGAGCCGTTACATCACGCATGTGCACCCTACACATGCTGATACCATGCGTTTTAAAAGGGCTAGGCCCTTTTGTGTTCTGGTGCGCCAACGCGTGGTATTGAGTTGCTGATGCGTGTTCGAATGGGCTGTCTTTGCATGCATGAGCGTACCAGTCGTTATGGCGGCAGCAGAGCTGATTCTAACACAGCATGTCCTGCTTGTGGTCAGGGTGTTGAGTCTTTGTCACATCTGATGTTTGATTGTCCCGCTACTTCTGCTCAGAGGGATATTATGCTTGATGAAATTCGGTCTGTTTTGCGTGATGTTGCTGGCGGCGCTGAAAAATTGCGCAATGCGTTGTCGTTGACTGATGCATCCACTAAGTTGTTGCGTTTTGTTTCTGATGATATTTGGGGTAGTAGGGGGGTGTGCCGAGTGATATCTAGGAGCATTGCTGAGTATCTTGTCCAAGTTTGGGATGTGCGTAATAATTGCAAACACAATGGAGCAGTGCTCCCTCTTTCTTCCGCTCCTGAGGGGCGCGGGGCCGATGGCGTTGATGCTATGGCTTAATGGGTAACATGATGATGATGATTCTACAACCTGCACCATTTCTTTAATCTGCTGCCCTGGATCACACTCGAACGCTGTAGCCAGACTAGCTGCGGCCCGCCCAGCTGCAACCCTCCCAGGCCTTATCAGGCCGCTGCTGTCACAGCAACCCTGTCAGATTTGGCTCCATTTAGGCCCTAAACATGTTGAACACACCAGCTTTTTGCGCCACACCAGTCACATGCTACAACCTGTCACAACCTGTCACAACAGTGATTTACTCGACCAGCACGTTTTTGAAGGCTCTCCATGCAGCCTGGTCAACACGCCGCACCATACCTTTAATCTGCTGCCCGGGACCACACTCGAACAGTGCGCTGCAGCCACCCCCAGGCCCTGCCAGGCCTCATCAGGCCCCTGCTGAGCCCTGGCAGCCCTGCAAGAGTCCCCTAGGCAACATACCACTGGTAGATAGTAACTTGCGCCACAACAGTCACAGTCTACAAGCCGTTACAGCAGTAGTCACACTGCGCGCTGCAGCCACCCCAGGCCCTGTCAGGGCCCTGCTGACTCACCGGGAGTGGCAGCCCTACTGTATTGTGGTCAACGCGCCGCACCATAGCCTTGACCTGCTGCCCAGGACCACACTCACTGAGTGGGCAAACATCTGGGCAGCCACCCCAGGCCTTATCAGGGCCCTGCTGACTCAGCAGCCATGCCAGGGTCGGCTCTATTCAATGCCTGCCTGGCAAAGTACCGTACTGAGTCTTTTTTGCCACAACAGTCACATTCTGCAACCTGTTGCAGCCTTGATCTGCTGCACCCCGCCCAGACCCGTCAGACCCTGCTGTCTCAGCAGCCCTGCTGTGAAAAGATTGGCTCAATTTACTGCGTATGATGGCATCATGACCAGTATCTTGAGCCACAACAGTCGCACTCCACAACATAGCCACCACCTCCTACAACAGTAACCTACTCAGCCAGGCCCTGCTGCCCCAGCAGCCCTGCAAGGGCCGGCTCCATTCATCATCATCATCATGTTACCCATTAAGCCATAGCATCAACGCCATCGGCCCCGCGCCCCTCAGGAATGGCCGGCTCCATTCAATGCCGGAGGCAAAACTCCGGTCTTTTCAGCCACCTTTTACGGCCTGTCACTCAGCTGGCACGTTTTTAAGGCCCTCCATGCAGCCTGGTCAACGCGCCGCACCATGGCTTTGACCTGCTGCCCGGGCCCACACTCGAACAGCAAGCTGCATTACAACTGCACCCATGGCCACCCCAGGCCATGTCAGGCTGTATCAGGCCCCTGGGGAGTCAGCGGCTGACTCAGCAGCCCTGCAAGGGTAGACTCCATTGATTGCCTGAGGCAAGATACCAGCTTGTCACAACAACCTGTTACTCAGCTGGCACGTTTTTGAAGGCAGCCTGGTCAACGCGCCGCACCATGGCTTTAATCTGCTGCCCGGGACCACATTCGTACAACTGGCTGCAGTCACCCCAGGCCCTGTCAGGCTGTATCAAGCCCCTACTGACTCAGCAGCTCTGCAACATACAAGTCTTTGTAGCCGCAACAATCACAGTCTACAGCCTCTTACAACTGTTATTTACTCAGCCGGCACGTTTTTGAATGCTCGCCAAGCAGCCTGGTCAACGCGCCGCACCATGGCCTTGATCTGCTGCCCCGGCCCACACTCGTATAACTGGATGCAGCCGCCCCAGGCCCTGCCAGGGCCCTGCTGAGACAGCAGCCCTGTCAATGTTGGCTCCCAACGAACTGGCTCTACTAGCTGCCTGCCCAGTAGCTCGCGAATTGCTGCTGGGTCGGAGGGAAAGGGAGAGGCTGTAACATTGGAGAGCACGGCGACACGCGGGGAACGAATGTCCACAGAGTCCAGCACCTGCAGCAGCAGCAGCAGCAGCAGCGGCAGTGAGTGTCCTGCAAGGTGCCCTGGCTCCACCAGCTGCCTGCCCAGTAGCTCGCGGATAGCAGCTGGGTCGGAGGGGAAGGGGGAGGCGGTGACGTTGAAGAGCACGGGAATGCGCGGGGCGCGGATGCTGACAGAATCAAGAACCTGCAGTGGCAGCGGATGCAGCAGCAGCAGTTGTAATTGTCATATGAAGTGACCTGGCTCTACTAGCTGCCTGCCCAGTAGCTCGCGGATAGCAGCTGGGTCGGAGGGGAAGGGGGCAGCTTTGACGTTGGAGATCACAGGGACACGCGGGGCGCGGATCTTCACAGAGTCAAGCACCTACAGCAGCAGCAGCAGCAGCAGCAGCAGCAGGTGTCAGTGTGCTTGAAAGTGCCAGCTGGCTCTACGAGCTGCCTGCTCTGAGCAGGTTGCGGATAGCAGCTGGGTCGAGAAGGAAGGGAGAGGCGGGTAACGTTGGACAGCACTGGGACGTGCGGGGCGCGAATTTCGACAGATTCAAGCACCTACGTTCAGCGTGCAGCAGCAGCAGCAGCAGGTGCTGGTGTGCTTAAAAAGTGCCAGCTGGCTCCACCAGTTGCCTGCCTAGTAGCTCGCGGATTGCAGCTGGGTCGGACGGGAAGGGAGATGCGGTGACATTGGAGAGCACGGGGACGCGTGGGGCACGAATGTCCACAGAGTCGAGCACCTGCAGCAACAGCAGCAGCAGCAACAACAACAGTGGTAAGTGTGCTTCGAAAGTACCAGCTGGCTCTACCAGCTGCCTGCCCAGTAGCTCACGGATTGCTGCTGGGTTGTATGAAAAAGGGGGCAGCTGTGACGTTGGAGAGCACAGGGATGCGCGGGGCACGGATGTCCACAGAGTCAAGCACCTACGTTTAGCATGCAACAGCAACAGCAGCAGGTGTTAGTCACAGCCAGCCGCACCACCTTCATATAAGGCACCCAGCCCAATGTCCAGTGCTGTTCACTTGAACACACTGATACTAACATGTGTTGCACCACAAGCAAAGATAGCTGCTGACAAGCAGGGTTGAGGCCTGAACCCCCCCTCCCCCCCCAAAAAAACCAGATCACCTCCATGAGTGCTGCGCGTGCTGGGGCCATCAGCCGGGTGTGGAAGGCCCCACTCACTGCCAGCCGCGCCACCTTGAGGGCACCTAGGGCTGCAGCAGAGGCGCTGACAATGTCCAGGGCATCAGAGTGGCCTGACACCACACGGCCCTGTGACAGCAATGGGAGAGCAGCAGCAGCAGCATTCTGTAAGCGCTGTGGATGGTGGGCGAAAGCCAGACAACAACGCCCTGAGAAAGAAAAAGAAGCAGCAGCAGCAGCATTCTGTCAGTGTGTTGTATGGGGGGCGTGCCCCCTTGAGGGCACCCAGGGCAGCAGCAGATGCAATGACAACGTCCAGGGCATCAGAGTGCCCTGACACCACACGGCCCTACAAGACGAGGCCAAATACAGCAGCAGCAGCAGCAGCAGAAATGAGGTGTTGTATAGAAAGCAGATGCGCTAACAATGTCCAAAGCGTCAGAGTGGCCAGACATCAAACAACCCTACAAGAAGAAGCCAAACACAGCAGCAGCAGCAGCAGCAGCAGCACGCAGTTGTATGATACAACTTTAGGGAATCAGGGTTGCTGACAATGTCCAGGGCATCAGAGTGGCCTGACACCACACAGACCTGTGGCAATGATGGAAGCAGCAGCAGCAGCATTCTGTCAGTTAATGGCATGCGGACTCACGGCCAGGCGTGCTCTAGGGCAGCAGCAGAGGCACTGACATTGTGTAGGGTATCAGAGTAGCCAATCACCACACGGCTCTGTAACAACAATGAGAGAGCAGCAGCAGCTGCAGCAGCCGCAGCATAATGTCAGCTAAATGATGAAGCGCGGAGCTCACAGCCAGGCGCGTATCAGGGTGTGGCTGGCATATCCCTGTTGCAGCACCACAAAGTCACCTGAGGGAAGAGGTAGTTGGCCAGCTGGCAGACCGTGTCTCCTCCAAGCTGCTGCCTGGCCTCATCACACAGCCGCTCAATCATAGAGCCATCACGGCACATAGCGTCACAAAGCTCTAGCTACATGGCGTGTGGGTCATTGAGTTGATCTCACTTGTGGGAACAGATAGTTGGCCAGCTGGCACACCGTGTCCCCGCCAAGCTGCTGCCTTGCTTCCTCACACAACCGCTCAATGTCAGCATCACCCACACCACGCTCACACGTCTCTTGCAAAACCAGGTACAAGCGGGTCTGGACACTTGTAGATGTCTTGCAGTTACACATACTAGGTCGCAACCTGCAACGAATCAGTAGGCTACTTGCTGTACGCAGCGCACTGCGGCAGACCCACTCACCTGAGGGAAGAGGTAGTTTGCCAGCTGGCAGACTGTGTCGCCCCCCAGCTGCTGCCTTGCCTCCTCACACAGCCGCTCTATCATAGAGCCACATAGCGTCAAAACGCAATAGCTACATGAGGGTCATCAACATTATCTCACCTGAGGAAAGAGGTAATTTGCCAGCTGGCAGACCGTGTTGCCCCCCAGCTGCTTCCTCACACAGCCGCCCAACGGCGGCATCCCAGCCCCACGACACTCAGCATATAGCACACTGGTTTGAACAGAAAATGTTCTCAAGTGGGTCAAAGCATCTTTTCGTTGTGTTGCAGGCTCACATACAAAGTGGCAACCTGCCACAAATACTTGCTGTAAGCAGCACAGCCCCACACACACCTGTGGGAAGAGATAGTTGGCCAGCTGGCAGACGGTATCGCCCCCCAGCTGCTGCCTTGCTTCCTCACACGGCCGCTCTGTGTCGCCGTCACCCAGCCCCACCATGCTCACGTGTCTCTTACAATCTGCCATAAATACTTGCTGTAAGCCTTGCGCTGAGGCACTGCGGCAGCCCCACACACCTGTGGGCAGAGGAAGTTGGCCAGCTGGCAGACTGTGTCTCCCCCCAGCTGCTGCCACGCCTCACCGTACAGCCACCAACACCATGATGGATGGCGTCACCCACCCCCACAACGCTCGCAAGGGAGAATCCCAGCTACCAGTATCATGATGATAGGCCGCAACCTGCTCCGCACACGTGCTGCAGCAGCGCGTGCATTTGGAGATGATCTCACCTGGGGGAACAAATAGTTGGCCAGCTGGCACACTGTGTCTCCCCCCAGCTGCTGCCGCGCCTCATAACACAGCCGTCCAAGAATATCCGAAACTTTTGGTGCGGCATTGCAATCAGATTAGAGTGCATTTATTGCAAATATTCACAATCCATCAAAGGTTCTAGCACCAGCAGCACAGCCCCACACACCTGAGGGAAGAGGTAGTTGGCCAGCTGGCACACTGTGTCTCCCCCAGCTGCTGCCTTGCTTCCTCACACAGCCGCTCACTGTCACATAGCTTGCCAAGCTTAGTAAGGCACTAGCTACATGTCGGTCATCATGATGAATGATAGAGTTGGATCTCACCTGAGGGAAGAGGTAGTTGGCCAGCTGGCACACTGTATCGCCTCCCAACTGCTGCCGCGCATCTTCACACAACCGCTCAATGTCGCCATCACCCAGCCCCACCACACTCAGCATGCCGTGGGCACGGCCCCCTGGGGGCACTGCAGCAGCAGCTGCCATAGCTGCTCCACGCGCCTTCACAACCTGCATCATAGCATCCAGCATAAAAGCATACTGTGACTAAGGCGGCGCACTCGTGATGCATGCTGGTGTGTACAGTAGAGTAAGGCCATTTGTTTGTCACCCAGCCCCACCACGCTCAGCATGCCGTGCGCGCGGCCGCCAGGTGGCACAGCAGCGGCAGCTGCCATCGCTGCTCCGCGCGCCTTCACAACCTGTGCGTTGTATGTAAAAGCATGCAGCGGCCATTTGAATTCAATGTTGGTGTGCGCAGTGAAGTAGGACCATCTGTATGCCACCCAGCCCCACCACACTCAGCATGCCGTGAGTGTGGCCGCCAGGCGGCACTGCGGCAGCAGCTGCCATTGCTGCTCCACGCGCCTTTACCACCTGCGCAACGTAAAAAATGAATTATGTCATTTGAGATCAACGCTGCTGTGTGTGCAGTGAAGTAGGGCCATTTGTTTGTCACCCAGCCCCACCACGCTCAGCATGCCGTGAGCGCGGCCCCCTGGGGGCACTGCAGCAGCAGCAGCCATCGCCGCTCCACGCGCCTTGACCACCTGCAGCATAGCTTTAGAGGAATAAATATTATAATGCACAGTTGCTGTTGACGGGGTGTGCCTGTGTGTTACTGGGTTGCACAACAAATCAAGAATGAGCATGGTCATCAGGCGCCGCAGCTGCCTTGGTTCAGGGTTTGATACATCTGCTACCACGGCAGGGCAATGCAGTCCATAAGTACACAAATCATGTGACAAACTGCCGTACCTTAAGGCCGTCACTGAAGCTCATTGCGCCTGCTGCCACCAGGGCACAGTCCTCGCCCAGGCTCAGCCTGGCCATGACACCCTACCAACCCACTAAAAATCTGCACTGCTACCCCACACTCCATGTCTATGCACTTTGAACCAACAAGGCATCCCTGCCAATAGCACCTCACTATGATGTAGGTTGAACGTACCTTCACTCCATCACTGAAGCTCATTGTGCCTGCAGCCACCAGTGCACAGTACTCGCCCAGGCTCAGCCCAGCCATGACACGTGCACCATTCACAGTCTCAGGTTCACGCAGCCTCAGCAGCTCCAGAGCAACCAGGTTTGTCACGTACAGCGCAGGCTGGCTGTACACGGTGTCATCAAGCTGGGACTTGGGGCCTGCAGCAGCAGCAGCAGCAGTGGCAGCAAGCAGCAGCGGCAGTCGTCTCAGGCTCGCGCAGCCGCAGCAGCTCGAGAGCAACCAGGCTGGTGACATAGAGAGCTGGCTGGCTGTACACAATATGATCAAGCTGGTACTTGGAGCCTGCAGCAGCAGCAGCAGCAGCGGCAGCAGCAGCAGCAGCAGCTCCAGGGCCACCAGGTTGGTCACGTACAGTGCAGGCTGGCAGTACACGGTGTCATCAAGCTGGGACTTGAGGCCTGCAGCAGCAGCAAGCAGCAGCAGCCAGCAGCAGCGGCAGCAGCAGCAGCAGCAGCGGCAGCAGCAGCAGC
Organism: Tetradesmus lagerheimii; assembly: GCA_902809745.2. Taxonomy (NCBI): domain Eukaryota; kingdom Viridiplantae; phylum Chlorophyta; class Chlorophyceae; order Sphaeropleales; family Scenedesmaceae; genus Tetradesmus; species Tetradesmus lagerheimii. Next base: position 128,368 of record CADDIJ020000186.1, read on the forward strand.
GGCAACGGCAGTGGAAGAAGCGACAGCGGCAGCAGGTCAGGCACGCGCAGCCTCAACAGCGAGACGGCAACTGAGCTGGTCACGTACAGTGCAGGCTGGCTGTACATAGTGTCGTCAAGCTGGGACTTGGGGCCTGTGGGCAGCAGCAGCAGCAGCAGCAGCAGCGGCAGCGGCAGCCGCAGCGATAAACAATGCAGTCACTTCAGGACATCATGAGGTGGATTGTAGACCAGCAAAAACTTACTTCTACTGCAGCAATAGGCACGTTACGAACAGGTCACCTTGTCATCTAACCTGCCATATAACACTCACCGCCACAGATCAGTGCCAGGAGGTCAGCACGTCCCTCGCCTCAGCCAGCATGGTCACCATAAGCGTCCAATCTGGTGACAACCACAGCTGGTAACATTATCAACATATCACCTTGTCATCCAACATGTCATATAACACTCACCGTCACGGATCAGTGCCAGCAGGTCATAGCCCAGCACCTCCCTCGCCTCAGCCAGCATAGCCGCCACCACCGGCTGCTCAGCAGCAGCAGCTGAGATCATGCCCACAGCCTGAATACCTTGCCCAGGAAACAGCAGCGCCACAGGCAGACTGGGCCCCACTGCCGGCCCAGCAGCAGCAGCAGCAGCTGGGATAGCTGTAGCAGCTGCAGTCCTGCTGCTGCTGCCAGCTGGGGCCTCTGTCTGTGTTGTTGCGGAGCTTGGGAATGTGGTGGGGTCGAAGGGCTGCGTGAATCCTGAGGCCTCCATGGCAGCGAGTGCTGCTGCTGCTGCTGACCGGCGCTGCTGGCGTGCTTGTTTGGCCAGCTGCTTGTCATGGGAGCGCTTCAGCACCTCTGCAAATCAAGAAAAAAACACATTTTCTTTGTTTTGTTGCATTTATTTTTGTTTGCACCTCAATGATTGATGAAGTAATAGAAATAAAATTGCACAACAAAAGTCAATATACAGCAGCAGCAGCAACATGGCTGTGTGAATCCTGAGGCCTCCATGGCAGCAAGTGCTGCTGCTGCTGCTGCTGAGCGGCGCTGCTGGTGGGCCTGCCTGGCCAGCTGCTTGTCACGGGAGCGCTTCAGCACCTCTGCAGCAACCGCATATTTTCAGGCAGCAGCAGCAGCAGCAGGAGCAGAGTGATGTAACATGCTCCATTCAACGCAGCAGTCATCAGGGCAGCCTATTAGGGGTGCTGGCCAGCTGCCGACTGCTTCCAAGCTATAACCATACAGCGCCCACTAGTCACCTCTCTGGCATGACACAAGAATGACACAAGAGTTCGAACCTGTCTGCTACTGGCGCACTGCTGTTTACCTGCCATTTCCAGGCACCCCATACGTTGATGTTGGCCTGTCACCAACATAAAGTATGACAGGAATCATTCTACCTGGGTAGGGGTGCTGGTGGTCACCAGGCCAGCCGCTGACTGCCTCTAAGGCCGCCTGGCGGCCATAGTCTTACAGCGCCCAAAACCTTGCAAAAAAGGTCAGTTTGCTGCCTGTGTGCTGCTCTAAAAGGCAGTGTCTGACTCAGAGGCTGCTCACCTGGGTAGGGGTGCTGGTAATCGCCAGGCCAGCCGCTGACTGCCTCCAGGCCATAATCGTACTACGCTGAGCGCCCACCAGTCACCTCTTGCGGATGAAATAAAAAGCATAAACTCAAGAGGTCTGCTACTGCTGCACTGCTGTTTACTCGTCATTCCCAGACGCAGCAACCCATACATCACATGAAACGTTCTTGATATTCGGTCTGTTACCAGCCCCACCTGGGTAGGGGTGCTGGTAGTCGCCAGGCCAGGCGCTGACCGCCTCCAAGCCATAGTCGTACAGCGCACACCAGTCACCCCTCTAGCGTAAAACCCCAACTAAAGTAATTTGCTACTGCTGTTCTTTCGTCATCAACAGGCGCAGCACCCCATAAAGGAACACGCTTGATGTCCGATATGTTTTCAGCCCTACCTGGGTAGGGGTGCTGGTGGTTTCCAGGCCAGCCAGTGACAGCCTCCAAGCCGTGGTCGTACAGCGCCCACCAGTCACCTCTCTGTCATGTCAAGGCAACCTCTCTTGCAATTTAAGTCTGCTACTACCGCATGCAGACTGCTGTTTACCTGCCATTGTCAGGCACCCCATACGGTAACGCTCACGTCGTTGACCTGCTTTATAATAATATTCTCACCTGGGTAGGGGTGCTGGTAGTCGCCACGCCAAGCACTGACCGCCTCCAGTCCATAGTCGTACAGCGCCCACCAGTCACCCACGTCATGGTGGGGGGCAGGCGCCTTCGGCACACCTGGCAGCAGCAGCGGCAGCAACAGCAACAGCAACAGCAACAGCAGCAGCAGCAGCAGTATCGAGGCAGCATGTCAGGTTGTGATCATGGAACACCAGTCACCCACGTCAGGATGGAGGGCAGAAGCCTTGGGCACACACCTGACAGCAGCAGCAGCATCAGCAGCAGCAGCGGCAGCAGCAGCAGCAGCGGCGGCATCAGTCAGGGTGTCAGCATGTCAGGTTAGGATCATACAGTGCCCACCAGTCACCCACGTCAGGGTGGGGAGCAGGCGCCTTGGACACACCTGGCAGCAGCAGCAGCAGCAGCAGCGGCGGCGACAGGGAAACACCATTTCAGGCTGCTGCAAAACTTTACGCCCATCATGGGCGCTGAGCGTCCACATTCGGCTTGCTTCCACAACACAATTCGCCAGGCACTACGCGGTTGAACCAGAGCCAGGCAAACAGAGCCTGTCGCAATCCTCAACCACATCACACACTCTATAAGCCGCAACGCCAGAGAAACAAAACACAAACAGCCCCCGGAGCAGGCTGCTCAGCTTCATATCTTGCATTAGATGCCGCCAGCTGCTGCCGAATGTCGTCATCATCCACTGCCACATCAAGCACACCTCTGTGAACCACAACTGCAGTAAAACTGCACTGCCAGAACCAAACAGGCGACCGCTGAAGTGCCCATTGTCTATACCGTGCCATGGCGGCTGTGGCGCCCTCAGGCTCACCTTCATATCTTGCGTTCAGTGCTGCCAGCTGCTGCCGAATGCTGTCATCGTCCACTGCCACATCCATCACCCCCTTGCGCCCCGGGTCCAGGTAGGAGTCTGTTTCTTTGGTCAGCAGGGAGTGGTCGGCACCACGGCTCTGCAGAGGCACAAAGCACAGCGATGAAAAAACAGGCGCAGACACGACACAGCTTGGTGTCAGGCCAAGTCAGTGCTCAGGGCTGCAAATTGGCTCAGTGGCATGCATGGCATCCATCACCCCCTTGCGCCCCGGGTCCAGGTAGGAGTCAGTTTCTTTGGTCAGCAGCGAGGGGTCGGCACCACGGCTCTGCAGAGGCATGGCACCAGAACGGCAGTGGCAGATAAGCAGGGAAAAACAACAGCTTTTTGGTGTCCAGGGTGCAGGTGAGGTGTATGACATCCAGCACCCCCTTGCGCCCCAGGTAGGAGCCGGTTTCTTAGGTCAGCAGGGAGGAGTCTGCACCGCTGCTCTGCAGCCATGAACACAGCAGGGGCAGAGATGAGGAACAGAGCCAGGGAAATGGAGCCTGCTGCCAGGCAGTGCCAGGGGCAGGATTGGCAGTCGCCGACGCCACAGAGACAAAGACACAGGCACAGACTGTGACACGCAGGTCGGCTCAGTGAGGTTTGCATTACATTTGGCACCCCCTTGCGCCCCGGGTCCAGGTAGGAGTCTGTTTCTTTGGTCAGCAGGGAGGGGTCGGCACCACGGCTCTGCAGTGGATGAACACAGGTAACATTGTGACAATGTGACAATGCCAAAATATGTTCCGTGACAATGTAACAATGTGACAATATGGAAACGCATTTGAAAGTAACAAACCAACCCACCACTAGGCACTCGTGGATCTCCATGTAGTCCTCCAAATGAGCCAGGTGCGCTGCGCGGTGCTTTAATCTGAGTACTCGTGCTTTACTCTGAGTACTCGTGCTTTACTCTGAGTACTCTGAGTGGTGACACCACTAGAAGTTGTGTCATATAACAGAGTTATAACATGTGAAGAATGACAAAGTAACACACCAGAAGGTACTCACAGATCTCCATGTGCCCCTCCAAGTGAGCCAGGTGTGCTGTGCGGCGCAATTCTTCACCATGTTGTCATTATGTTGTAACACAACTTCCAAATAACAGAGTGACTCACCAGCAGGTACTCATAGATCTCCATGCAGCCCTCCAGGTGAGCCAGGTGTGCTGCGCAGTACAGTTCACCATACTCATCAGTATCTCATGTAACAATGTTATAAAACAACAAAAAGCCTGACCCGCCAGCAGGTAGTTGTAGATCTCCATGTAGCCCTCCAAATGAGCCAGCTGGTGGGCTGCGTGGTGCAGTTTTCACCAGAATTATCATTATGTTATGAGAGAGAGTAGTTACATGTGGGTCCAGTCACCATCTCAGATGGTATGAGCCACCCCAAAATGAGCACAATGTCAACGCATGACGAAAGAAGATGAGCACACAATGTAGCAGATTGAGGCCATCCGTTGAGCACAGGGTCTCTCCAGATTGAGCATAAGATTATATCTGCGGTGTGTCAGTGACACACCCCAATCAGCCAACAGCATGTGCTGAAGAAGCACACCAACCAAAAAGCATGTTGTCAAGATCACACAGCCAGAGAGATAGGCAGGGCAACTAAGGCGGCATAAAGGCGGCAGCAAACCAATAATGTGACAGGATGCATGTGTAACTCGTCAAGTAACCTAAACTCATCACGGGCTAGGAGCAACAGCGTCTAAGGCGTCATCTACAGGGACATAACCCTCAGGCTGAATTGGCACACTTTGATGGTCAGGGGACAACCCCAGCAACACTGAGCGATACAACCACATCTGATAAACCACCACAGCCAAGCCCTCTTGATCCTCACAGTCTAGAATGCGCGGCACCAACTCGTTAGCATAGCGATCTACAGTACCCGCAGGATAGAACACACTAGGGCAGGCACCGCGCAAGTGGTCATATGCAGGGCATTCTAGCAGAAAGTGTTTGAGATCCTCCACATTGTCATAGGTCCCAGTCCGGGCGTGCACGCGTGTGCGCCAAACTGCTCGGCTAGCTGCAACAGGATTAGCACACGAGCACAGTCTACACAACCGCTGCTGCCTGGGCACCCGAGGGCGGGCATGTCTACCCAGCTGCACCTCCAACTGTGCAGCCCCAGTGCGAAGCCGTGCAAGGCACTGCAACACCCGGAACGGCAAGCATAATTGCATGTATTGAGGTTGTGTGTTGCGGTCAAAAGCAGCATCAGCCTCCATAGGATGCACCCAGGCAGCATGTGTGCACATAGTAACATGATTGCTTGGTGCTGTTCTTGGGTCAGCATCCTCCGCACCTGCATCGGCCCACCCCTGCTTAACCAAGCGTGCAAGGGCAGCAGACACGGCTGTAGCATGCAACTCAAGCCCACATACACTTGCAGCCGTCACCCCAGGCCCACGCCATGCAGCCTGCTGTATAACACCAAGGCGTTGCATAGTGTGCAGCAGATAGTATGTCCAGCAAGTTTTGCAACCACTCAATGCTAACTCCACATCCGACACCCACGCAACCCGCGCAAGACGATCAACGGGCATGGCCCTAAGGCGTTCCCACCAGCGCGCCGCCAGCACAACCCAATGGTGCTGAACAGGCGAGCGGTGAAGATCGCGCATCAGCACATCAATGCTGGAGCGTTGCCCAGCCCCAGTCATGTAGCGAAGGAATGACACATGCACCTTGTCAGCTGCAGACATGCGCCACCCTGTGCGCCTGAACAAGCCTGTATGGCACAACTCGGGGCCCCACACATGAGATGCGTATGACATAACGGGCTCAACCATGATGTCAAACATGCGGCACTTCATGTCGTATTGTGTGATGCGTTGCTTACGGAAGCGGCCCAAGAGGGTATGCATGGCCTTGAGCCCAGACGCTGCCAAAGCATCAACTGCCGGCTGCAGACCTTTGGTCTCATGCAACACTGCACCAAGGTATGTGTAGCTGCTCTGAATGCTCAGGGGCTGACCAGCATACGTGAACGCAGTTGAGCGCGGGCGTGGCACACGTTTGCCACGGAACACCACCACACACGTCTTCTTAGGCTGCATGTTGACTTCCATGCCAGTGATCTCACAAAACAACTGCAAGCAATCCAACAAGCATTGCGCGTCTGCCGGCGACTCAGCAATCAAGCAGCCGTCATCCGCATAGAGCAGAGTTATGTGACAATGTTATAACATGCCACCCAGATTAGAAAATGACAGACTGACTCACCAGCAGGTACTCGTAGATCTCTATGTAGCCCTCCAGGTGGGCCAGGTGTGCTGCGCGGTGCAGCGGTGTCCAGCCCCTGCCGTCAGCCTGGTTCACCAGTGCACCATTGTTCAGCAGGTGGTGCGCCTGCAGCAGCAGCAGCAGCAGCAGCAGCAGCAGCAGCAGCAGCAGCAGCAGCAGCAGCAACAGCAAAAGTGACATAGTGAGTAACATTTGTGCAGCCCCTGCCGTCAGCCTGGTTCACCAGCGCACCATTGTTCAGCAGGTGGTGCGCCTGCAGCAGCAGCAGCAGCAGCCGCAGCAGCAGCAGCAGCAGCCGCAGCAGCAGCCGCCGCAGCAGCAGCAGCAGAATCAACATACTGCATAGCTGTATCGGTTATCCTGACCAGCCTGATTCACCAGCGCTCCGTTGTTGAGCAGGTGGTGCGCCTGCAGCAGCAGCAGCAGCAGCAGCAGCAGCAGCAGCAGAAGCAGAAGCAGCAGAAGCGGCACAACTGACATGGTGCATTACATGATCTGTTACCACTGTCAGCCTCATTCACCAGGGCACCATTGTTGAGCAACTGGTGCGCCTGCAACAGCAGCAGCAGCAACAACAGCATGATTGGCATGGTGCATCACTAGATCCGTGGACCAGTGTTTGCCTGGTTCACCAGCGCACTGTTGTTAAGCAGGTGGTGCGCCTGCAGCAGCAGCAGCAGCGGCACTCAATGCGGCATTCATTTACACGTGCAACGCGGCAGACATGGGCTGACAAACCATGCGCAAATAGCATCAATGCAGATTGCCGAAGCTGCATAAGAACCCTTTCCATCGTAAAGCCTAACAAACGATAAGAATTCCAACAAGAACCTGCCAGCATGATGCCACGCACCATGTCCAGCTGCCTGTAGGTGACAGCAAAGTGCAGGGGTGCGCCTGCGCCGTTGTCCTGCGTGACAGATTGTATGCGCCTACGAGGATGGCTATTCCCAAGGCACAAGCAATGCGCAGACACCGTGACATGCCACTAGAGGTCACGCGCTACAGGCAAGACACGGGCCCAGCATGGCAATTGCCTGGCTGACAGCGATGCCAGGCTGCATAAGAACCTATCCAAACCAGAAGCCGAACAGCCGCGCGCACCATGTCCAGCTGCCTGTAGGTGACTGCAAAGTGCAGCGGCGCGCCTGCGCCGTTGTCCTGCGTCACGAAGTAGGGGTCCACGCTCATCACCTTGGACAGCAGCTCGGGATCACCCAGCCTGGCAGCAGCAGTAGCAGCAGCAGCAGCAGCGGCAGCAGCAGTGTCAGGGGTCCACGCTCATCACCTTGGACAGCAGCTCGGGATCCCCCAGCCTGGCAGCAGCAGCACCAGTAGCAGCAGCAGCAGCGGCAGTGTCAGGCACATCTGCGTGACGAAGTAGGGGTCCACTGCCATCACCTTGGACAACAGCTTGGGATCCCCCAGCCTGGCAGCAGCAGCACCAGTAGCAGCAGCAGCAGCAGCAGCAGCAGCAGTTTTAGACACATCTGCGTGACGAAGTAGGGGTCCACCGCCATCACCTTAGACAGCAGCTCGGGGTCACCCAGCCTGGGAGCAGCAGCAGCAGTGTTAGGCACACCTGGATGGTTGCACCCATGACAAGGCAGCACCCTACACCTAAGCAGCTGTACTGCTAAAAATGCAAGCCCCTTGCAGCTGCCAGCTGCAAGCCACTTGCAGCTGCCACCCAGTGGGCGCTCGCTGCAGCAGTACTGCTTGCTGTAAGTAGGAACAAATGGCGGCATCAGACAGCACACACCACTGCTCTGTTCTGCTGGCACATAGCATGTATATGCTGCAGTGTAGCCTAGGCTTGTTCCTGCTGCTGGCTCTGCGGCAGTTGCTGGGGACAGCAGCAGCAGCAGTAGTGCTGCTGTCCTGCCCACCTGACAGCGCTGTAGAAAGCAAACGGCGGGAAGCGAGGCTGAGGCGGGTAGCGCCCCGTACCACGCATGTCTCGAGGCATGGTGGCGTGCTGCAGAGAATGCAGTCAGGCGATGTAGCTGCTACTGCTGTTGCTACTGCTGAAGCTGCTGGCAGGATCGCAGGTTCAAATGCTAAGTTGTGTCCAAACAGATTCAGGTTATCATCTCACGAACAACGAACGCAATAACGGCAGCGCAAGCCTGTGCAGAATGATACGCCATTAGAGAGCGGGCCAAGAACCCGCCTCGTTGCACTCGACGTGGTGGCAGTTGAAGCTGTAACAAGCCTGACAACGTAACAAATGTCTACAAAGCAGCCGCATAGCAACTTAAATACATCGGAACGGCAGCCGGAGTGCGTGCTGATGGTTTGCTGTGCAGCTGGCTTTCAGTTCATGCCTGGACAACTGTGCGCCCAGAGCAGCGTAACGACACATCGGCTTACATATAATATGAATTTATGAACTCAAAACACTACAGCAGTACCTTGGCTGCTGTCCAAGCAGTGAAGCAGTCCTGCCACAGGTACAGGTCACATGTACAGCAGCTGCAGGCTGACATCATGGCAGGGCATGAGTCATTCCATCACAGGACTGCGGGCACAGCTGCATGAAGCAGGAAGTTTATGGCAAAAATGCGTACCCTCATGCAGCAGCTGCCTGTGTTGAACAGGAGGGAACCGAACGGCTATTGCAACGTCCCATTCATGAGATGCGCCAACACCGGGAGTCCAGTTATGTAAGTTTCGTCGGGTTCAGGTTTCCACGCATAGTACAACAGAATGTGCCACAGTGCTTGAAAAGTGGCTGGCGAACATCGAAAGGAAGGTGACCAGAAGCAGGTAACGATCTTGCTGCACCCTCTCATTCATTCGTAGCATTCAAAATCATAAAAACCACTCTATTATCTGCCTGTAATACTTGCCTTTTGCAGCCTCTGCAAAACTTATGCGCTGAGCCTGTTTGTCACTCTCCGAACCAGTGGCAGTGATTACTCGATCAAAGCCACACACGCAGCCACCTGAGCATGAAACGTTGAATAATTGCATTCCGTTCTTTAACGCTATCAGCATGTCGTGCATACGCCACAAGTGCAGCTGAGCTCCGTTCGTGGCCCGTCAGGGCAACGTTCAGCCGTGTTCAACATGTTCAAAACAAATATCGTTGCAGCTTTCATTGTCCTGATGCTCGTAGCAGCTCCGAAGAATGCCGAAGGAAGCTCTAGCAGGAGGAGAAGGCCACGCTTCTCAACCATGTATGCCGCACAAGTTGAAAAACGATTACTTTGGGAGTGTGGAGTAGATGACCCGGTCATGACACGCGAAGTGGACGGCATGGTGACAGCAGCAGCTGCTGCTCAAGGGGGTGTGGAGCCTGCCCGTGTGTTCGCAGCAGCAAGCGCCATGGCGACTGCAGGAGTTCAGGTAGGGCATGTTCAGCGTATTCAAGTGCTCGATGCCGTGCAGTCGGAGCAGCAGGACCAACAGCCAGTGCAGTAGCCCGATGCTGATGCTGGCGTAACTACTAGTGCAGCAGCACTAGACTGGCATCTGGTTCGTGACAAGCCAGCAGTCCCAGCACATCCAAAGTGTGCAGAAGCTGTTGAAACACCACATGGCTGAGCGAGGAACACCTTGTGTAAGTCCTTTAGTTGATATATGTACCTGGCGGCGAGTTGTCGGCTGTTGCAACAGCATCAGCCTGGCTGCAATGTTCAGTTGCAACAGCACAGCGGCTTGATCCACAGCAGGCGATGGGGCAGGCCAAGGTTTTAGTGCACCCGCTATCGTTATCGGCTGCTGTCTTGGCCCCTGAGCACGTCAGGAGCTATCTTAAACATGAATCGTAGTCAGCTGGTCAGCAGCAGCGCAGCTTGCGCCGTAACCCACTCACTTAGGCCAATCACCCTTTCGACATGCGGCAGACCACTGGAGCTGTGGCTATCAGCTGGCTAACCCTGCGCATGGCGCCCAGCTCACTTCCAGCCCCCCGCGCTTCATTTTGACGCACCCTGAACCTGCCCGGCATGCCCCTCTCCCTGCACACAACACTCCACAGCGAAGCTTAAATTTGACTGCAGCTGCTGCTGCTGCATGCCCCAGACCACTGGCACGTTAGCTCTGACCGCTGCTGCTGCTGCTGCTTGGTTGCAGACCACCGGCACGTTTGCCAGCGCGCTGTCACTGCGTATGACGCCTGCGCAGGCAGACCAGTATGCAGTGCAGTGCAACTGCCACACGCTGACCAGATCATACCCCAAAACTGCCCAGCATGCCCCTCTCCCTGCACATAATCTTTCTCTGAAGCTTTGCTTATCTTTGCTGCTGCTGGTGCTGCTGCCGCATGCTTGCAGACCACCGGCACGTTTGCCAGCGTACTCTCCCTACGCATGACACCCGCGCAAGCAGACCAGTACGCAGTGCAGCGCAACTGCCACACACTGACCAGGTCATACCCCGTGTCAGCAGGCGCCCACAGGAAGCGACGCAGCAGTTATGCAAGGCGATTGGCGCAGGCGATTGATGAGTTTAGCCAGGCGTCACGTTCGATGCAGACATATGAGCTGCAGAAGCAGCTGAAGCTGGACGGTACCGGCGTTAATATAGGTGAGCGTGCGGGAGTGACGTTTTGGCTATACATTGGTTAGTTGAAAAGCACAGCATCTGCACTTGTTCAGCAGCAGCGGCGGCGGCAGCAGCGTTCGTCGTTTCAGGAATTTCAAGAGGGGGCAGCAGCTATGCAAGGCGGCTGGCGCAAGCAATTGATGAATTCAGCCAGGCGTCACGGTCGATGCAGACATATAAACTGCAGAAGCAGCTCAAGCTGGACGGCACCGGCATGAACATAGGTGAGCGTTCTGCTGTTTTTTTCCGTTTACAAGTTGGTTGCTTGGGAATGTACAGCAGCTGCAGTTGTGCTTCTGCAGCGGCAGCAGCAGCAGCAGCAGCGGCAGCCGCTGTAGTTTTGAAGTAAAGTGAGAGAAGGCAGCGACGCAGCAGCTACGCACGGCGGCTGGCGCAGGCCATTGATGAGTTCAGCCAGGCATCGCGCTCGATGCAAACGTATGAGCTGCAGAAGCAGCTGAAGCTGGACGGGACCGGCGTCAACATAGGTGAGCGTCAACATGAGGTCAACTGCACCAAGCAGGGCAGCTGTTACAACGTAGGGATTACAAGTGCCGACAGTTGCCGGTGGCATCAACATAGGTGAGCGATAGGGAGTGACATTAGGCTACCTGTTGCTGACTCAATTTACACAGCAGCTGCGCTTGTGCAGCAGCAGCAGCAGCAGTTGTTGTTGTTTTTACTGGAGTAAGAACAGTTAGACATTCGAGTGCAGCAGCCATGCACGGTGGCTGACGCATCTGACGTGAGTTTGAGTGTCAGATTTCCGGTGAGCAACTGCTGAAGGCAGCGCAGCAACTGCTCCATACGACAACTGTAAAAGCAGCAACAGTTTGCACGCAGCGCAGCTGCTGCAAAACGTATGTGTTGCAAGTGGCGACAGTTGAAAGTAGCAGCAGCAGCACTGCTTACAAGTGCGAAAAGTTGCGGGTAGCAGCAATTTTGTAGCAAGACGGCCAACAGGAACACAGCGCCACCTGAAGCCCTCATGCAAGGCTGCGCATATGCGACCATGGCTGTCAGGTGTTGCGCAATGGCGCCGCTGTCAATAGGGCGTGACACTCGTTGAACCAAGGGCCGCAGACCGCAGCAGGGTTGTATAACACGGCAGGTTTTGAAGAGACTTACATGATTGGTGATGCTTGTACAAATACCTGATATTACTCGCCATGCAGCCCTGGTGCTGTTGGTTACGTTCAAATGACAGCACAGCGCCAAACACCGGTGGTGGTCGTAACAGTTGTTGTTGCGTGGTGCCCCTGTTGTGCACTGCGCAGGCATTTTGTCGGACTCCAACGGGGTGAAGTGGTCGTGGAACTCGCCCTGTCGTGCAGTGGTGCTGGTGATTGAGATAACAGAAGTGACAGGACGCCGCCTAACATTGGTGGTTGTTATAGCAGTTGTTGCGTGATGCTTATTATGTGCCGCAGGTATTCTTTTGGACTCATTTGGCGTCAAGCGCCCTTGAATTCCCCGTGCCCTGCAGTCAAGAGCAGGGCACCCTTAGTAGCTGCTGCTGTTGCAGCTGTCGCCTCTGCTGAGCTTCCTGTTCTGCTTGTGTGCCGCAGGCATTTTGTCGGACTCGTTTGGCGTCAAGCGGCCGTGGAATTCCCCGTGTCCCGCAGTGAAGAGCACCAAGGTGCTCAAGGAGTACCCAGGTGGTGCGGATGGCATAACAAACGACGAGGGACGGGCCATGGCTGAACTGATCTGCTTCGTGGCACCTGGTGAGTACAACTTTGATGCAGCTATTTGCCAGCCAACTGTTGGATGGATTGTGAGCTGCTTTGAGGCTGCCGATTGGCGGCAATCTGAGGGGTTGCTTGATTTGGAGAAATGGCACAGCATCACGGTGCAGTCAAGAGCACAAAGGTTCTCAAGGAGTACTCTCGGGGCGCTAACGGCATCACAAACGACACGTAGAGACAGCCACTGAGCTGAACTGATCTGGCACCCGGTGAGTGGTTTCATGGTGTACAGCTTCATAGCAGGTGGACGTGTTTGGCAGCCAACTGCTGGGTTGTGTGCTTCTGGGCTGCTGATGGGAAGCAGCTTGTGGGTTTGCTCAAGGAGGGTACATGTGGCACAGCATTGAGGGGGGAACAGGCAATAATAGCCCTCTGAGAGCCCAAGCGGTGCTGGCGTTGTGACACGACCTTGATGTGAGGTCCACTGCCACTGCTGCTGCTGCTGCCACTGCTGCTGCTGCTGCTGCTGCCGCAGGTGCCCAGCTGTACTTGTACACCGTGTATGACGGCGAGGCTGATTTTGCTGCTGCTGCTGCTGCTGCCGCTGTTGCTGCTGCTGCTGCCGCCGCTGCTGCCGCAGGTGCCCAGCTGTACTTCTACACAGCGTCTGATGGTGAGGCTGATTTTGCTGCTGCTGCTGCTGCCGCCGCCGCTGCTGCTGCTGCCGCTGTTGCTGCTGCTGCTGCCGCAGGTGCCCAGCTGTACTTCTACACCGCCTTTTGACAGCGAGGCTGACTTTGCTGCTGCTGCCGCTGCTGCTGCTGCTGCCGTCGTTGCTGCCGCAGGTGCCCAGCTATACTTCTACACTGCGTTTGATGGCGAGGCTGACTTTGCTGCTGCTGCCGCTGCCGCTGCTGCTGCTGCCGCTGCTGCTGCTGCTGCCGCTGCTGCTGCTGCTGCTGCCGCAGGTGCCCAGCTGTATCTCTACACTGCCTCTTATAGTGAGGCTGACTTTGCTGCTGCCGCCGCCGCCACTGCTGCTGCTGCTGCCGCAGGTGCCCAGCTGTACTTCTACACCGCCTTTGATGGCGAGGCTGACTTTGCGAGTGGCATCGTGAAGTTGCAGCAAGCCGGCTGCCAGGTCATCGTGGACGACATTGCTTACTTTGCAGAGGTTCGCCCTTGTGTGATGTTCCAAAGTTTAGTGTTTCGAAGTTTGGGGCACCGAGGCTTATGTTCAAGCCCTGCGTACTGCTCCCCTTTGCATCGCTGCCTAACAAGATCGCAGATTTGCAACTTGCAGCGTGTAAAATACAGTCTTGGGTTGGGGTTTTCGCTGTTGTAATATGACTTTGCGAGCGGCATCGTGAAGTTGCAGCAAGCCGGCTGCATCGTGGACGACATCGCGTACTATGCAGAGGTGCGGTTTGGGGTTGGGGTTTTTAGTTTGGGGGTTACTTCAAACCAAGCCATACTTCATGGCACAACCTGAACCTTTGAAATTTGATGGATGCAGGATGCCAGGTCATCTCTACTATGCAAAGGTGCGATTTTTAGTCAGGGTTGACACTTCTTTCAGTATGGATCAGAGTCGGGTACTAGTTGAAGGATGGCTGCCAGGTCATTGTGAACGACATCGCGTATTTCGCCGAGGTACCGTTCAGGTACCTCTGCGAAGTACAGGATGTCATTCACGATGACCTGGCAGCCATCCTTCAACTTGTAAGGTGTTTTGGGTTGGGGTTAAAAGTATGGAACCTGAACCTGTTACAGTTTAATGGTTGCAAAATGCCAGGTAGTCTCGTACTATGCAAAGGTGCGAAGTGGCTTGGGGTTGATATTGCTTCTAGTATGGATCAGAGTCGGGTACTAGTTGAAGGATGCCGGCGGCCAGGTCATCGTGAACGACATCGCGTACTATGCGGTTGCGTACTATGCAGAGGTGCGGTTTGGGGTTGGGGTTTTGGGTTGGGGTGTGAAGTATGGAACCTGAACCTGTTACAGATTGATGGATACAAGATGCCAGGTCTTCTCGTACTATGCAAAGGTGCGTTTTTGAGTTGGGGTTGACACTTCTTCTAGAATGGACAGTATGGATCAAGAGTCAGTTTCATGCTGAGGGATGCAGGCTGCCAGGTCATCGTGAACGACATTGCATACTATGCAGAGGTGCGGTTCAAGGCCGGGATTTACACTTACATAGTATAAAACATGCCGGTTACAAGTTGATGGATGCTGACTGCGTACCAAGAAGATGCCGTTGTGGATGATGTTACGTGCGATGCAGAGGTGCGGTTCAGGGCTGGGCTTTGGGGTTGGGGTTAGTATATGGATCAAGAGTTGGTTTCGAGCTGAGGGATGCAGGCTGCCAGGTCATCATGGACAACATCGAGTACTATGCAGAGGTGCGGTGCAGAGTCTGTTGTTACATCTGTACTTCAGGCTGTAACAGCTGCGATGTTGCATCAGCAGGCACTGCTGTTTGCCAGGTCGTTGTGGATGAGGTTGCAGAATGTACAGAGCAGAGATCAGTGTCATATCTGAATGTTTTGGGGCATAAAACAGGAGTTTGAGCGATGGGACTGTTAAGCTGAGGGATGCTGGCTGCCAGGTCATCGTGGAAAACATCGAGTACTATGCAGAGGTGCGGTGTAGACCAACCCCTAGCCTGTGGGGTGTAGGCCTAGAGTTTATGGTAAGAAACGAAACCCTAGTCTGTACCTATCTCAGGCTGTATGAGTATCCGCATGCATTGCCGGCTGACAGGCCACCGAAGACGACATCGCGTTTATGTCCCGGCCCTGCCTGCTGCGCTCTGTTGAATCGCTCCCAATCCAAAGCGCAGACGCTTTCCGCCTGTAAGGTACGGTCTTGGGTTGGGGTTACCACTTTTGTGGTACGATTTTGCGCTGCTGCTGCTGCTGCTGATACATGCTGCTGCTGACACACGCAGGCTGAATACAGCAAGGGCGTGCTCATGCAGGCGCCGTGTATATCGGCGCAGCAGGCAACTCAAAGGCAGGCTACTCATCACACATGTACACACATATCACTGCCCCCCCCCCCCTGGATGCTTGCCGCAGGCCGAATACAGCAAGGGCATGCTTACACAGGCAGTTGAGCTCGTGCAAGCAGCAGGTGCTGTGTACATCAGCGCAGCAGGCAACTGGCAGGGCTCTGCTTTCTTTGAGGTGGAGGCTGCTGCTGCTGCTGCTGATACACGCAGGCCGAGTACAGCAAGGGGCTCCTTACGCATGCCAAATACACGTTGCTGCTGCTGCTGATACATGCTGCTACTGCTGGTATATGCTGCTGTTTTCTCAACAGGCCGAATACAGCAAGGGCGTGCTTACACAGGCGGTTGAGATTGTGCAGGCAGCAGGTGCGGTGTACATTGGCGCAGCAGGCAACTGGCAGGGCTCTGCGTTTGAGGTTGAAGCCGCAAAGTGGAGCACAGATGCTGCCAACGGCAACAGGCAGCTGCTCAATTTTGGTAGTGACACATCTCTGGAGATTCGCGTCACGGGGCAGAACCTAATCTTTGCGCTGCATGTGAGTGTATGTTAATAACGTTTGGCCGTTTTGAATGTCCACAGCTAGCCGGCGGGGGTGTGTTGGGCTGCATACAGCTTGCTTTGAGCTCGTTGGTATATCTTGGAGTGTCTGCTGTGGGATTAGAGGCAGCAGGGCTCCGCATTTGAGGTGGAAGCTGCAAAGTGGAGCAAAGATGCTGCCAGCGGTAACATGCAGCTGCCACTCTTGAACTGAACGTTCTCCCCAGCTATGGAGGTTTTCGAACTGCATGCAGCTCGCTCTGACGGTAGTACAGCTGGAATTGTTTTTCTTTTTATTGGTTCAGAGGCAGCAGGCGCTGCACGGTGCAAGGTGGGGCACTAATGCTGCCGATGGCAGCTGACGACTGCTCAACTATGTGGTTGCGACATCTGTTGAGATATGGGGCAAGAACAATCTTTGCGCTGCATGTTACTTGCGGTGCTGACTCCCGAATTGCTAGGCATTTATTCAGGCTCAGACATTCAATGTAGCTGCAGCTTGCCACCACAGAACTTCAATGTGTTCCTCACACACATCATGGCATTTGCCACCTCTGACAGCCTTCTGCTGCTGCTGCTGCTGCAGTGGGACGAGCCGAGCTTTGCTTACACCAACGGCACCGCAGCAGCGCAGAGCGACATCGACCTCTTCCTGTGCCCCACCAGGAGCATCAACATTGCGTGCAAAGCTGGGCAGAACACGGACAACAATGTGAGCGCACAACAGACCGCAAGTGTTTTTTTGCATGTCAGATGATGTGTTAGTCTGTCTCAAGTTTGGTATCTATGTTATGGGGCCATTACCAGCTGATGCTGTCATTTGACGGTTTGGGCGGAACAGCGACATACACCTGTTCCTTTGCCCCACCAGGAGCATCAACACCGCGTGCAAGGCTGGGCAGAACACTGACAACAACGTGAGGACACAAGGCTGACTGCAGCTGCTGCTGCTGCTGTTGGTTGTGATATGGGTTATAGTACGTTGGTTTTAACTTGGCATCTCATGTTTGATTTGTGAGATTGTTGTTTTAGGAAAATAAGCGAAATGCCATTTGACGAATTGGGCGAAATCAGGACGTCAATCTCTTCCTGTGCCTCACCAGGACGAGTGTGTTGTCCCAAGCATTGTGTGGCGTGCCGCTGTGGCTGCCGCCTGCAAGGTGAGGCCACTCTGAAGGGAGGCAAAGCCGTTGAGTACCTGGACATCTCAGTGCGCGACAACCAATGACTTGAATGTTGCGCTACACCTTGTTTCTTGTGTTTGCAGGGCGGTGCAAACCTGAAGGGCGGCAACGCCGATGAATACTTGGACATATCAGTGAAAAGACAACCCCGCTTTATGTTCTGGTGCGCCCTACTTCCTCTTTGTTGACCCAGACCTTGGCATTCCTTTAAAAAACATGTATTCCCTTTTTCTGTCTGCAGGGTGATGCGACTCTCAAAGGCACCAACGCAGTGGAGTACCTAGACATATCGGTGAAAGACAATCCCGCACTGGGCGCTGGTGCACCCTACTTCCTGTTCGTTACCCCCCCCCCAACCCTCGGTATTCTGATGAAAAATGTATACTCCATTCTTCTGTCTGCAGGGTGATGCAACTCTAAAAGGCACCAACGCAGTGGAGTACCTGGACATATCGGTGACAGACAACCCTGCACTAGGCGCGGGTGCAACCTACTTCCTCTTTGTGGAGCTGGTTGACACCAAGCGGCCTGCTCTGGACGTGATGCGCTTGAAAATGCGCACCTGGGCTGGCAGCATCAGCATTACTGGCACTGCCAGTGGGCTGAGCATGACCGCGCCAACACTGACGCCACACGTCAACTCAGAAGGTGGGAGAGTGGGGCTGTGGCTCTGAAGGTGTCTGTGTGTACAGTGTACTGCCGATATGTATAGTAGAGTGGCTGTACACAGGCAGTGTTCATGTGCAGGCATGAGTTGCAGGCAGGCCACCATCAACGCTGTTGCTGCTGCTGCTGGTTTCCCCAGCAGCAGGGCACGCCCCATCTTTGACATACAACCACCCTTTCCACAGCAACTACACACCCCGTCTTGCTAATGTTGCTTCCGCTGCAGGTGCACTGGCCATAGGTGCAGCCGCTTACAAGCTCAGACCCGGCTATGGCACCAGGCCTGCTCAGGTTGAGCCGTTTTCATCATCCAGGCAGACGCCCATCATGACCACCCCGTACACAGCACATACAAAGCCCGACCTTGCTGACAATGCTGCTGCTGCTGCTCTTACCGTGCTGCTGCTGCTGCTGCTGCAGGTGCATTGGCCATAGGCGCAGCCGCCTACAAGCTCACCCCCGGCTATGGCACCAGCCCCGCACATAACTAAGCTGTTTTCATCAACAGGGCAGATGCCCATCATGACCACCCTGTACACAGCACATACAAAGCCCGACCTTGCTGACAATGCTGCTGCTGCTGCTCTTACCGTGCTGCTGCTGCTGCTGCAGGTGCATTGGCCATAGGCGCAGCCGCCTACAAGCTCACCCCCGGCTATGGCACCAGCCCCGCACATAACTAAGCTGTTTTCATCAACAGGGCAGATGCCCATCATGACCACCCTGTACACAGCACATACAAAGCCCGACCTTGCTGACAATGCTGCTGCTGCTGCTCTTACCGTGCTGCTGCTGCTGCTGCAGGTGCATTGGCCATAGGCGCAGCCGCCTACAAGCTCACCCCCGGCTATGGCACCAGCCCCGCACATAACTAAGCTGTTTTCATCAACAGGGCAGATGCCCATCATGACCACCCTGTACACAGCACATACAAAGCCCGACCTTGCTGACAATGCTGCTGCTGCTGCTCTTACCGTGCTGCTGCTGCTGCTGCAGGTGCATTGGCCATAGGCGCAGCCGCCTACAAGCTCACCCCCGGCTATGGCACCAGCCCCGCACATAACTAAGCTGTTTTCATCAACAGGGCAGATGCCCATCATCACCACCCCGTACACAGCACATACACAGCCTGACCTTGCTGACTATGCTGCTGC